>JAWWMK010043300.1:0-11267 GCA_035047105.1 Galeopsomyia nigrocyanea
AACCACACTTTTAGCCCTCTTCAGATCGCTTTAAACCTACAACTTATAAACCATGGAGGGTGATCTTCAACAAACATTATAGAGATTTAAATTTTCGAGCCATTTCATACCTCAACCAATTACAACGCTGGATGTAGGCGACGCATTATTTTTTTTTTAAGATAGGATATGCAATACCGATACGAAGTCCACCTCCCACCACCCACTTTTTATCATAACAGAGCGCCTTAAAAAAATCAGCCGCTCTCTACAGCCCGAACGCGACCCTCACAGCGGGGGCCGACCGAGCGCGACCCCAACCCGAATATACCTGAGGACCGGCCGAGCCCCTCACCACGGGACCCGGGGAGGACAATGAACTCGCCATATTTGTCCATATCTACTACTAAGTTATTTTAATAATAGTTTTAGCCGCGTTTTTAAAATATAAATTTTTTCATTCAAGTCCGTCGCGAGATGAACGACGTTAGACAATATTATAAAATAGCCAAACGAGTCACGGGGTGGCTATACGACGAGTACGCCGTCATTCCGCGGCAATTTGCCCCTAATACCGTCATAATGGGAAATATTTTTCGGTCTCTCGCAGTGGTGGTGAACGAGTAATCTAACGGTATATAGGTTTTTATTGTAACTTGTAATGATAACGGTCGGATTGTAAAGTTTTTTTTTTCATATCTTTATAGGTGGCAGCGCCCAAGCTGGACCGCGTCCAGTCTGGAAGAGAGCTTGATGCGCGGGAGCCTTTTCGACACGTCGAGCTGCTGGAAAATAATCCGCGATTTATAGCTAAGTATAACATAGACGGGATCATATTTAAATTTAAAATTTTGAAAAAAGAACATAAAAAGGTAAATGCCATCGAGGAAACTAGGTTAGCGTTTCACGAAATTTTAGATTTTATTTTAAGGGGTCGAGCAGGAAGCGATAGGGTAGGTATAACGATGAATTCAGAAAATTTACATTCGGGAAGTTCGGGGTGGCCAATAACCAGGGTTGATCAGTTCGAAAAAAACAACTGTTGGTCCGTATTCGAAAAAGTCTGCCAGAGCAATGCTGAATTTAAGCTTGCCGGGACTTGTGTTTTACGGTCTTATTCGTAAAAATTCCCGAGGGTAGCGGTGATCTTGAGGTAGCTCGTGTACATTTAAAATCTATTTTAAAAATCAATAATTCCGATAGGTTATGTTTTGTGCGCGCGCTAGTTTGCGGGGTCGCGTATCTTGAGAAAATGAACAACTGAGAGGGTGGTGCAGACAATTGGGCTCACATAAGCCACTAAGATAGGAAATATCAAACTTGGAAAGCGCAAGAATTGCTCGACGAATGTCGCCAATTTTTTTCTCACGATACAGCCAAATTAGAAGTTATAAACAGTATACGCGAAAGGGGTTGCGACGCGGTAGGTTTTAAGCGCTTTCAAGAGTTTTATACCCCTCGAAACATTCGTATTCGCGTATACGACAGCGAAAAATTCGGTACCGGGGAGGAAGGGGTTGTCTTTGACGGCGCAGATCACATAGTCGATGCATAGTCGATCAACTGCAAGGCCGAGCATTTCATAAACGATTATTGTTTTATGCAGCCGTTCAGAGAATCACGCGTAAAAAAACCCAAAATATATCATCCTGAAACACAGTTTGTTTTTTATGATTTTGAAACTACTCAGGATACGGTTATACATTCGCAAAAAACTGACGCAGACGGGAACGTTACGGCCACCGAATACCTGCACAAAGTGAATGTGTGCGTTTCTCAGGTTAGTTGCGAGAACTGCGCGTCGTCAACAGATATAGGGAAAAATGATCAGTTTTGCGGTAAACGCGAGAACGTATTCGAGGGCGACGACGCACTAGCCAATTTCGTCGATAGCGTTTTATACGAGGAAGGCAATACTTACATTGGCGTGCAAGTAAAAAAAAAAACAAAAGGAAAAGAAAAAAAAAATAAATTCAAAAATATCGTGTGTATCGCACACAACGCGAAAGCTTTCGATGCCCAATTCGTTTTGAGACACCATGAGAAAAAAGTGTTGTAAATTTTTAAAGGCCTTTCTAAGAAAACACCGACATTCCTGAGCGTGACTTATAATCGAAAATTCCAACGCAATAATACACCTGGAAAAAAGGTTAACTTTGTGAAAGAACAATAAATTTCGGCAGTGACGTGACTTTTTTTTTGACCATGGAAAAAAAGTGCTGTAAATTTCCAAAGGACTTTCTACGAAAACACCGACATTCCTCAGTGTGACTTATAAGAGAAAATTCCGATAATACACCTGTGAAAAAAGGTTAACTCTAAGCAATAAATCGAGTTTGACAATGACTTAAAAGCCGATAGACATCAAAGAAATTGTCTCGACGTTTCTAGAAAACCCCTGACCGTGAAATATTAACCCAAAATTCCAAAGAAGTCGTAGAAACAAAAGGAAACTTTCGCAACAGGAGCGTGTCTATTCATAACGAGTGAAACGCATCGGTGTCCTTTTCACGCAGCAACGCCTATTGTGCTACCGCGAGGAATTTACGACCGCAGCGCTCACAGCCTGTGGAGCCGACACACTGAGATCTACGGCATCCGCAGCGCGCCCTTACACGAAGGTGCCCTACCGCATGGGTCCCGGTTTCTCCTCGGCGCGCAATGGTTTACAGCGCCCCTATCCTGTAAATAGGTATATAAACCGCGGCGCGAGAGCACTCAGCAGCAAACCTTAAGAGGCTCAACAGTGAACACTACGCAGCCCACACTGTGTTTTACTCTTTCTTCCCTTATACAAAATTTTATCACTCTTTGGTTTCTAACCGCGAAGACTTTATAACTCTGGTCAGTTTATTACAGTGAAAGTGTTTGAAAAAAAGACATAATGAGTAAGCGAGCATCGTCCACGGTGGAGGTCGAGGAAACACCTGCGAAAAAAATATGCATTGAGCCTGAGAGGCCCAAACTCAGCATCACAGCAAATCTTTTGTGTTCTAGAATATATAACCTGAATTGTTCTTTCACGAAGAAAGTTATTGTCGGTCTCGTACCTGGATACGACACCAAGTTTACACATGTCGTGAAAATACTAGATAATAATAATTATGGCGTATATTATACTCGAGAAGATTTTTACAAATTTTTTTATCAACGAAAATAAAACATCAACAAAAACACACACACAAAAGTAAGTCAACCTTTTTATTCAAAATCCCAATTGCAGTCTACTTATCGGCTTTCGCCAGGTTCGCTAGACTTTTCAGCTTCACTCCTGCAATTACTTATCGGCTAACGTGCCAGGCATTTAATTGCAGAGAGTTACTAACATTAGAATCATTACTCCTGACTCTATATTCGGCCCGCGTGCCATGCATGTAGATTGCGGCGGATTAAAACATTAACATTTAACTCACTTGCTCTTGATTTCTATATTCGGCTCGTGTGCCACTCATATAGATTGTGGAAAAGTGAGTTTCAAATAAACCGCGCCAATTATATTAAATTGTTGTAGTGACAAATATCAACTCGACCCGGTTAAGACGCGAGAGCGTAAACCAAACGAGTAAAAATAATAAATCCATGTCACATTCAACTTAATCAAATAAATTAAGCTGGATGTCACACAGGTATACGGGAAAAAGAATAGTCGAAGAAGTCGAAATTTCAAAAAGGACTAATACTTCTTAAAGATTTCTAAACCTCTAATAAACAGAATCACCGTCGAATCAAAATTTAAATAAAAATAAACAGCAAACCCTAATTATATTGCGAAATATGATTTATTACTAACAAGGGGAGGACCAACCCTCCGGGTCATGGATTTGGTTCAAACTAGGTCAGTGACCTTCTTTTATATAGAAATGAAAGACCCTTGAAGGATTCTGTCCCATGGGCCTTTAGTCGGTAGTTATCGGGACTTATATGTGATATATTGAAAAATAGAGTCCCTCTTTACTAGGCTTTAGGTTACCAATACAAAGCTGAGATCAAATCCTTCTATTTAAAAATAATAGAATTTCTTCCTCAGTTAATTCCTTCCTAAAGTTAATTCCTTCCTCCAACATACAGCTTTGTATTGGTAAACTAGTCCTAATATATCGGAGGCTCTCCCACCCCGAACATGCCCGAGAACCTCACCGCGGAAGGCCGAACGCGCCCGAGTGAGAGAGAGACCCTCACAGCGGGGGCCTAGCGAGAACAATAGATTGTGCCATATTTGTACATACAACAATAGATGTTGCCATAATGGATATATACTACTAGGCTGTATGATTACGAGAATTTCGGTCAGGGGAAAGCACTCGTTTTCGATGGCGCTAATGAACTCCCATCTGTAACTTTTGATAAAAAAATAGATATAATGTATTACCCAAATATCGAACATTATAATCTCATGAAAAACCTGGTATCGGTTATACAGCGTAAATATTTTTGTGGTAGTTGTAACAAATCGTATTTGGTACCCAGCCATTATTCCTGTCGTGATATTTGTCCGACGTGTAACAGTACACCAAACTGTCACTACGGTGAAAATTTAGCGACAATAGTGTGTGATGACTGCAATCGTAGATTCCCCAGTTTAACTTGTTATGATAATCATAAAAAAGGGATCGCTTGCTCGAAACCCCCAGCATAAATCCGCGAAAAGGACTATTTGCGATGTAATTAAAATGTGTAAATATTGTTGTAAACGGTATAATCTAGCGAAAAAATCACACGATTGTGATTTAATTTATTGTAACGCTTGTAAATCCCATCACAGGCCCAACGATCTCTGCTATATGCAGACCGCAAAACTATACGAGCACGATAAAAAAGATAAGGAAGCTTATCACCCGTCAATATGTTTCATTTTTTACGATTTGATTTCAATTCCTTCCTCCAACATACCTCCGTTCTGTGTGTTGCACAGCTTGCGTGTGAGGCTTGTGCCTCAGAACCAGACATAAAAAAAATATGTCAGTTCTGTGTCGTGCGTGAATTTGTTTTCGAGGGCGATACATGCGTGGACCAATTTTTAGACTTTTTAGTTAGACACAAAAAAATAATGACGGGTATGATAAGTTTGCATACGTGGCGCATAACGCTAAAAGTTTCGATTCTCAATTTATTTTAAAAAATCTAGTGGAAACAAGAGACAGTAAGGTAGAACCGGATGTTATTTTAAATGGACGAAAAATCATGAAAATAGAAATAGGCCGGTCACGCTTTGTAGATTCCCTCAATTTCATACCGATGAAATTGGTTAAGAGATATTTCCCTCATTTGTTCACGACTAAGGAAAACGAAAATTACATCGGTCATTACCCTGAGATGAAATTTTACGCGCCAGACAATATGAGTGAGAAGGAGAAGCGAGCATTTGAGGAATGGCATAGGGAAAAGACCCGGTCACGCGAGGTTTTTAATTTTAAAAATGAGCTGTTGTATTATTGTAAATAGGACGTAAACATTTTGAGGGAATCGTGTATGCGGTTCCGGGCTATATATTTAGAGGCAGGAAAAGTTGACCCCCTCGCCGAGTATATTACTTTGGCTAGCGCGTGTTCGCTCGTGTACCGTCGAAATTTTCTTAATGCAAATACTATAGGTCTTATACCACATAATGGGTATCGACACGCTGATATTGCGTCCGAAAAATCCAATAGATGGTTAAAATGGCTAGAGAAATTGACCGGGCGCAAGATAACTTTTGCTGCCCGCAGCAGGAAGTACAGGCTGAAAGACGGCTCGCTTGTGGACGGATGTTTGACTTGGGAACAAGCGCGCGGCACGATACTGGTGGGTGAGGAAGGGAAGGACGTTGTCCTAAATCTTCATGGCTGCGCTTACCATGGATGTCTGAATTGTCATGCGGGAGATAGAGATAAACGGCTCTGGCACGGAAAAACGCCATACGAGCTTTACGAGAGTACCACGCGAATAGCCGAGTGAATTCGATCTCACGGGTATCACCTGATCGAGTTATGGGAGTGCGAATACAGTACTAAATATGACCATGACCCCACATTTATAGAATACATGGTTAATGACCCGTTGATAAGGAAAGAATTCAAACTCAAACCTCGCGATGGTTTTATGGGTGGGCGAACAGGGAATATCGTCACACTCTATCACACACAACCCGATGAAAAAATAAATTACGCGGACGTTTGCTCGTTATATCCGTTTATCTGCAAAACCGGCGAGTTTCCAATAGGCCATCCGGAAATATACGTAGATGACGAATGCAAAGGGTTGGCAGCTAAAAATTATGAATTTTTTTCCACACGCGTAAAAGGCTTCGTTAAATGTAAAGTACTTGCGTCGGATAATCTTTTTCATCCGGTGTTACCGTATAAGGCTAACAATAAATTATTATTTAGTTTATGTAGAACCTGTGCAGAGAGCACAAACCAAAATGCGTATCGACACACGAGTGTTGAGTACTGAGCGTTCGAGGGGACATGGGTCAACGTAGAGCTAAACAAAGCATTAGAGTTACGCGATAAAATTATAGAAATTTACGAAATATGGCAATACGTGGTTACGAGGTACAATCCAGTCACGGGGGAGGGTGGACTCTTTACCGAGTATATCAATACTTTTTTAAAAATTAAACAAGAGTCCGAAGGATGGCCCGATAGTGTAACGACCGATAAGGAAAAAGAAGATTATATTGTCGATTATTTTATTCATGGAGGGATCCGACTTGATCCGGCGAAGATCGAAAAAAAATCCGGGGTTACGCCAGGTCGCCAAGCTGTGTCTAAACTCTTTCTGGGGTAAATTCGGACAGCGTGGTAATTTACCGAAAACGGAAATAGTCAAAACTCACAAAAAACTCGTCAACGAATTTTTAAAAGATACGTGCAGAATCGTCGAGTATTGTCTTCCAGCGGGCGATTTTATGTATGTGACATATCGTCTGAGAGAGTCCCGATTTTTTGTGGTCGTGCGCGAGTGAAAGCTCTGACATGAGCTTCTTGGACGCAATTATTTCCAACGAAAACCAATTGAAAACCGCGGGGAGTTATACAACTTATTAATGAGTTCATTGGAAAATAAATACGTCGCGTCGTCGCCTCTACCATCGGACAACAAGATTATTGTAAACGAGCACAGTGGTAGTGAGACAGAATCAAAATTAGACAAAGATACGCCTGCCAAGACAGATAGCGGTAGCGAAGTCGAGAAAGCGCACGAGCAGGGTGACAGCAGCAGTAAATGGACTTACGACTCGGCGTGGATGAGTATTATTTCAGCTGGTGAACTTGTGAAAGAAGTCCAGGGTCTTGCCAACGATCTGGACCAAATGGTTTTGGATAAAACCATTCAGCAGTTTAGAACCAATGAAATGGTAAAAACGAAATATATGCGGGCAGGCCGACTGACAACACTGTTCGGTAGGCTCGTTAAACAGCCCGATCTAGGCATCAGTGAAAAGGAATTTTTCGACCTCATCAACAACAAAAAACGACCGATAAAGCGTTAGCAGCGATAAGAGTACGTGTAAACAATGAGGACACCAATTTTTCCAACTTGCTCTTCGAGCTTTCAGTCTTAAAGGCCAAAGTAACTGCATAGTAAGTTTTTGACTTTTTTTTTAAATATCAACTTTTTTACTTAATATTTTTCCTTTTTATTGTTATTTCAGTACACTCGAGTATTTACCTGAGGTACTGCCCAAGTGTACGGAAGCCTTATGGCGAAAAGTCTCGCGATTACTTCCGTTATAAATGCTGTAAAAACGCAGAGCGATCAAACTTTAAAAAGTTAATGAGGAATCCCTTTGGAGATCAAGGAATTAAGGAATATATCCCAAACAAAAAATTGAAGAAGTTATTTAGTGGTCACGAGGGTCGTATATCTTCCAATAAAAAGCCGGCTAATTATGGGATTCTATCAAAAATAGGTATGTTATAAATATATAAAGTAATTTCTCCATGAAATTAAATATTTATAAAATTTCAGTTTTCGTTGCAGGAAAAAGAAGCGGCCAGAACCAGCTAGTACAAATAAACTAATTATTTTTAATATAATAATTTAAGTATTGATGACAAAGATTGTGTAATTTTTTGGTCTTGAATGTTGATGAAAAATTGAAAAATAATGTTGGCTTGTCCAATGTGACGACAAACGTAATGAATAAAGTACTTTTTTTTTTAGATGGCAGAGTCGGTTTTCTGCACAAATTAATGGCAAAAATCCCTCATTAAGTGTTCCCTGTTGCTTGGACATTACCCTCCATGGTTTACAAGTTGTAGGTTGAAAGCAAAGAGGGCAAATTGTTTGTTTAGCCCTCTTTAGATGGCTTTCAACCTACAACTTGTAAACCGTGGAGGGTGATGTTCAACAAACACTATACAAATTTCTGGGGTGCGAGCGCCATCACTCCCGTAGGAGCCCGCGTTGAAAGATGAATTTTTTTGTTGACGACAACTCGAAAACGGGACGGTGAATCGATCCCAAACTTTGAAAAGTTGACAATGAGCACATTTACTAGATTCGCTTCAAGTTTCAGCAAAAGTTGACAGTTTATTGTTTGATGCGGAACTATACCTTAAACTGTATGCAGCTACGAGGGTGAGGGAGGAGAGCAGTAGATGCGGCAACAGCACGCGGCGGTGCGATGCCATTGTCGGCGCGAAAGAGAGAGGGTGCAAAGGAGTGAGGGAAGACGGGGAGTGGGACCTGCCGAAAATTTATCGAGAGAGTGGGTCGTTGATGCTCGTTGCGCGCTCGAGGGTGTCAGACGCGTACAGTGTTTACAAGTGTCTAGTGTGTCGGCGGCGGCGGCTGCGGAAAACTGTGGTGTGCCTCTATAATTGCAGCGACGACAAATTCAATCTATAGCTGCTGAATCAGTCCAAGGTACTAGACTACTTTTTCTTTTTTATTTCGGTATTTTTTCTTTTTCCATTGCATGATGTATCAAAAAATTTGCACTCTCTGCTTTGGCGCACGTCAATTTTTGCCCCTTTTTTTCTAGCTGTTGAATTTTGCGTCAAAGCTTTAAAGTAATGGAGACAAATTTTCGTAAGATGAAAATTTATCATACACTAGTTTCATTATTTCATTTGGAGCTTGGCTACAATTATTTTGAATATGCGTTCAAAATGTTTTTGCTTAAAAATTGTTTGTTTGTTTTTTGAATTTCTCTTTTCGTCGGTGATGCATTTATAGTCTTGCGGATTTTTTTTTCCAACGCTTCAACCAACCGCGACGACAATGTGTATTTAAGCAAAATTATCTTTGCACATTTTTTGGAAAAGACTAGTTTGTGTAAACTTTTTCAACGAGCATTCTCCGAGCACGATCCTTTTGAGATGTCTTTTATTGCTGTGTAGTCAATCAACCTGTGCAGTGCGAGCTGTATGGAAGAATGGCGCATACCTTTGCGTAAAATGATTGTGGTCTGAGAGGCTGGTTTGCCGAGAAAATTTGTGGAATAGAAGAGGCAATAATTTTCAATGTATTGTCAAGCAAGTGAGAAAGCTCTTTTCGCGCACATCATGTGCGATGCACAGCTAGTTTTATCGGTACTTTGTCGATTGTACTTCAAAATCAGCAATCAAATGCTTTGTATTTCATTTTCATTTTTGGACCTGACGCGGTTTCTCTGCGTTGATTTCCGCTTCGACAAGCAATGAGCGCGCGAAAACTGCTGCAAAAGTCTAACTATAGTCTGACTCTGTATGAAATGTCGGAAAATTCTACAACAAGTTTTAGACTAGTCACCTGCGTGCCAGCCAATTATTGCCACACTTTTTTTGTTTTTTTTTGTTACCACAAGAAAAAAAGACGAAAAAATTCCGCAAAAGCTCTATACAAATTTTTTTTGCCACTTTAAGCTTTTAGAATTGGCCTTTTTTTACATAGATTTCGTCGTACGTGCAAAAATCAAATGTATATATGTATATACGTTTGATGTGTATGTATACTTGGTTATTTGAAGAGATTAAAAATGTTGACTATAATGAATAAATGGTGCAGGTCATGATGAATTTGGATCCAGCGGGATGGCCCCAGCAGCCGCCAGAACCTTGCGCGGCTCACCCTGGCCGCCCCTTTGCATACTATTGCCGCACTTGCTCCAGGCACATTTGCAACCAGTGCAGAGATACGCAGCACGACGAGCACGAGGTTGTGAGTTCCGAACAGGCCGCCAACGACGCTCGACTGCAGGCGTGGCGAGCACGCGACGAGTGCATGCTGAACGTGGCCTCTACTGATGCTGCAGTACACCGTGAAACGGTAAGAAAAGTAGTTTTTCAATTTTTTTTTTGTTATCGCGACGATAGGTACAATATTTTTTTTCTTTTTATTTGCAGATGACCGTGTAAGCCGTGGACGCCGCGGGCCGTGAGGCTATCAAGCGTGTCCACGACATGACGCGGCTACTCATAAGGAAGCTGCGTGCCCGCCAGGCACAATTGAAGGAGTCTATTCGAGCCGCCTGCCAAAGGAAAAGGCTCGCCGTGCAAAGGCGTACCGAGCAACTCGTCCATGGACGGACGCGTCTAGAGCAGGCGATGGCCTCGCTGACAGTGGCCACGCAGTTGTGGTCGCCGCGCTGCGATCCAGCCCCCATGCAGCTCACAGCCGATGTTGCGGCGGCTCAAGTGAGTTTTGTTTTTCCCTCGATTTATTTTTTTTTTCTTTGTGCACTAATGGCCCTTTTCTCTTGCAGATCTTTGGAGTAAAGTTACTTTGCAGCCTGCACGGGCCAACGGTGGACAGCTGCCTGGGTTTTGAGCTGGTTGAGGAGCCGGTCGCAAAGGCAATCAGGGAGCTGGGCAACGTATCGTCCGAGTGGGGCCCCATTGGCGACGGTCAAATGTCTGCTCGCCGCCCTACCCGCCCTCCACTGGCAAGTAGCTTTTTTTTTTTTATTTCCCAAGTATGGTGGACAAATTTTGATGAAAATTTGATTAAACTTTGCTAAATTTAGATGAAGAGACTACGTAAAAGAAATAAATTGTAATGATTGCCAATTATCCTTGATTAATCCTTTGTAAAATTTTTCGAACAATCGCATATTTTTATTTATCGTGACACATTAAATACCCATTTGATTTTTTAGAAAAGTGTCCGGATCCCAAAAATTTTGTATGTTTGCGTGTGTGTGCGTTTGTACGTGTATATATGGTTATCTTAACCAAACTTTGCAGATATATTCATCTGTCCGAAATTTATAGCTGATTTATTTTCACGATTTTCGATTAATTCACAATACATCGTTAAGTTTTATTGTATCATGTCTGACGATGAAGATATTGATGATATTGATGTTCGTTTACAGTGGA
>JAWWMK010043311.1:0-11266 GCA_035047105.1 Galeopsomyia nigrocyanea
TAATAAATCTGTGAGTTGAGTTATTTCTGAAACCTCGCATCCAATTTCCTCTCTCAAATATTTCCAGCTTGCAACGTAAGTTCGAGCCGACGAGTAGCCCATCGTCGCCGTTGCTGAGGAGCGTTTCGCCTCTCAATATCCCCAAATTAAATAATTGATAACGTGTCGCCTAGGGCTAGTGCCTATTGCACGGCTCGCTTGGTTATTTTACCCCGTAAAATAGGCGCTTGTGTTATACCCTGAGTACATCATAGTTCTTGACTAATGTTCATAATTAAATACTCATAAAAATTGTAAGGCCAAAACTTTTATGCGTATTTTTATAAAAAGTAACTGTAAAATATTTTATTGAAGAATGTAAAGGTCGGAAGACTTTTTGGCTTATTTTTCATTCAATGATATTGTATTTCTTGTTATAACACGTGTCCTGAATAAATACACATTATTAAATGAATATAACAATGAACTATTTCTCATTGCAAAAAAAACGATGTAGGAAAAAATTATTTTTTTTGAAAAACCGAGAAAAATTGTGAAAAATACTGAAAAATCGCGAGTCACAATTTTTCACAATTTGTTTACACAACTATTTTGTGCCAGGGAGCTCCCGCGGCGCGCTCAGCCGCTCTTCCGCGACGTCGAGAACACGGGGCCTGGATCCGCGAGAAGGAGAAGCCGATCGCCAGCTCGTCGAATCGCCTGCTCGCTCCTCGCCGCAATATGCCAGGCGGGCTCGCGCCTCCTCGAGAAAGACAAGGGCAGATAGTGCTCATGACCAATGTGGCATCGCAACAAAAGCCCGTCGATGCGGCCGCGGCGGGCCACCCGAACGTCGACGTTTTGCCACATTACTGCGCAGTAAGGTACGGTCCCCCAACAATTTAATTATTCAACTACTTCATTACTGACTAATTTATTCAAATAACTAACACGCAGCAATTGAACTTCATCGGTAGCGAGGAATGCGTAGTCGCATCCTACAATTGCACGTAGGTGTCATGACGCGAGAGCGGCACACAGAAGGGCAACAGCCTTATGACGACGAAGATGAATGAGGAAGGTGGAGGCGATCGATCACCTGCGTTTCCGGTAGGTCGCTGCAGGGAAATCTGGCGACACGATGGGCACGGTGCAGGGTTCATTCAAGGAGCACGGCGAACGATCTGCACGCTACCGAGTCGACATCGCCAAGAGGAAAAACCCGCGTCGCATTGACGAGCTTGGCCGCGAGATAAGCAGTGCGCGCACCCAGCCAACCCTGCTCAACAATGAGACGCTGCTGTAGATGAGCCGCGACAAGGAGAGCGTCCTAATGAATTATCGCCAAGGTTACTTGACCATTCGCTTACAAAAGCTCCTCGCCGACTGGCAGGCGAACGAGCAGCGCTTGCTCTGCATATGCGGGATCGGATCAGTTGAAGCGCGCACGCATAGTTTCAGGCAAGCTTTTCACCGCCCGACGTATGAATTGCAGGCAGAAGCTCGATAACCATCTTTACTTACCTAAAATGTATATATTTTATATGTTCCTTTATAGGCTATACAAAAATACTTCGAAAATAAATTTTTATAAATCAATTGGACCTATACGTCACTTCTATCCTTTCTTACTAATTTTTTTTACCACTACGCTGCTACGGCGGAACAATCTGTTTTCCCCCAGGTGCGAGATGAGATGCGGGGTGGAATTATATGCGGAGTGGGTCGCAATCACTTTTCGTAAAATATTGTAATTTTGATATGGTATTTTGGCATAGCTGCCATCTATTTTCTATTTTTCCATCTCTTCTTTTTTAAATTTCAAGTTATTCGCAATTGCATAGATTACTCTTTTGTTTGTGTTCAATCGACAAAACATTCATTGTTATTGCAATCTGGAAACTATAAACAGTATAAATTCCACGAGTCGTTTTCATTGCAAAATATTGGTTTGCTAGCGCATGCGCACATTTTGCGACGTTGCCATTCGGTTCAAATTCTTCCGCAAGAATATATGCAGGTCGGGTGTACAGTTGTTAACAAGTATATTAACTAGATTTCTTCCAAGTTTCAGCGAAATCTAATTGTTTTGAGTTTGATAGGGAACGACGTTATATTTTTATGCGGACGATTATGCGATCATGTCTAACGGCTGACTGTTAACCCAATGGCTTAGATTTGTTGAATTCAAAATTTTTTTATTTTCAACTTTAGGATTTAAATATTTGATTGCCAAAATTTAATTTTAACGCAACGTAATCCATCATTGGCGCCACTAGCGTTGTCTAGCACGGCTCGTGAGCTTTTTCTTCAGATTTTCATTATTTCAAATAAACAATGGCAGCTAACTTAAATGTTGATAGCGATCTGTAAAAGTGATATTTATGGTTTAAAAAATATGAATGACGTTTTAGTCACTCAAAGATATGTCGAAAGAATATCCGAAGTTTTGAAAAAAAAGAGTAAAATTAGTTAAAACAAATAATTTTTGATGAATATCAATTATATTTTTTTTACAATATTTCTGTACAATTTAATTTATGATTGTTTTTAAACTAAATTTAATATTTTTTAATATAGAAATGTATTCGAATGAAAAAATTGTTTTCATCGAGAAATCGATAAGTAGATAAAAAAAATTTAGCGAAAATTCGTATTTTTCCATTTATTTTTTAGTTATAGCACTCAAACATTCAGGGTACATTGTTTTTTACATTTATTGATCATACCATTGGCAAAGTAAGTATTCCAATTCAGCTAGAGCAATACACTAATATGCTGTCGAGTAGTAATATACGCTGAATCGCTGCGCTGATGCAGCGTCTGGGCGAAAACGTGGAAGCGTTAGTTAGCAACAGCATAAAATGCTGTGTCGTTGGCGCGTTTCGAATCGCATCGGCGATGACGTGCGGTATCGCGCTATCAAAAGTGTGTCCCGAACGGGTATCACCCGTGACAATATTCATTAATAAATAGCGAAATCCGTTGGAAAAGCAGGTGTTTGAAGTCTGGAATCGCAAAGATTTTTTTTCTCCGCTCGGACTTCTAGGTCTGCTTCCTTTCCTTATTCATATTGAGCCGGAAAATGCTCGTGAACATCTTAAAAGAACACAGGAAACTACTTTACGGCATTTTCACATCAGAGTAAAATGGACTATTTTATGAAAATAAGCGAAATACGTCATTTTTCCATTGCTGATTTCTCGGGTTATGAGTAGAAATATTCTTAACCAGTCAAAATTATAGCAGAAAAGTATACCTTTTCGAAGAAAAAAAGTTTTGTTTAAAAATAATTAGTCAATACAATGAACAACTTAAGAAGCAATTAATTTTTCAGCTTGTTACCGAAAAATACAGTCCCAGCAGACTTTCCTAATATTCACGAGCATTTTCCGCTACCTTAAATAACAAGAGAAAACAAATCGGTAAGCCCTAACGAAGACAAAATTATCAATTCTAGAACCCAGAAAACTGCATTTTTTGCGGATTTCATCAAATGCTTTTAATCGAAGAAATATGCAACCACTAGGTATTGTGCTTCCCTTACGATTTTGGCGAGCTTTGTGATGCTAAATGTGAAAAATCTGGTCTCACAAATAAAAATGACGTCTAAGTATTCTTAGAAGCATTTAATGCTTTTTGTTTGCAGAAGGGTAATAGTTTTTTTTTCTATGTGACTCATGATTTCGTCGTAATGACAGAAAAAACTTAATTTGTAACTAGGCACCTCCAATCATAATTACGCAACTGTGACAAAAACTTTCAAGCTTTAAAGAAAGATTACAACCATTTGTCAAACTTGTAATGATGAAAAATTTACGAAATCATAGATTGGAAATCGCGATATGACAGAAAACATTCGAAAAGTAAAAAAAAAAATACTAGAGCCAAATTTAGGTGACATCGGAATGACATGGTTACATAAATAAAATTTTTCTCAAACTGTGTTGAAATACGAGTTATTTAAGAGACATTTAGGATTATCTATTCACCACATGGGTAAATTACGCCGCGCTCCCTTAAATTTAAGTATCGCGCAAATTTTTAATCAATTAAACTGATCTTTGATTCTTTGCCTAATAACGCACACATCAACATTACTTTTTTGACTCGATAAATTTAAACAGTTGTCACACAAAAACCCTTTTGTCGATACTATTAAATTATTTCTCGACCTAGTAGCTCGATATCGTGTTCGTGAAACATCTCGGCTCCTTCGATCGACTTGTCTACCGCAAATTTGCTCGTCGTACGCGCCTCGAGTAATTTTAACAGCTCTTGCGATTTGAATTATCTCAATTCCCATTATTCTTAACGAAATCCAAGTGATTATGGTTATATTTTCTGCATTTGTCACACGCGCCATTTGCTTGACCAAACACCTCCTACGCTGTGTGCTCCTCCTTAAAAATATATACATTCATTAATTTTGTGACGACCATGACCGCAACGCTGGTTCCTATTTGTACGAGATGGTTATTATTTATTCTCATCTTCAATTCCATCATTAATCGACACTCATACAACCGCTGCTCTTGAATCATGTGAGCATCCACTAAAAAAAATCCTCTTATTAAGTCAAAATTGTAGCAAGAAAGAAGATCTTTACGTTGAAATTAGTTTTGTTTAAAAATAATCATGTGATGAATCGCGTGATGGGTCATGTAATAGATCATGTGATAAATCGTTGCTGATTTTATGAACGTCTACATTAATATAGTTGATATCTGTAAATAATTAACTGGACTGATTCCAGCTGATTCGAGCTCTTCTTCCATAAATAATTATTAGCCTTATGGGTAAAAACATCAATTTTTTCAATTTTCCGTTTTATACGACATATATGCGTTATTTTGGATTTTTAATTCGTTTAGATGGACTCTTAAAAGAAGCTGATTCGATAAACTAACCTACATTGTATTTGCTCCCTATGACTGGTGGCTACTGCTAATCTGCTAGTATTGGGGTTAGGGCTAATCTGCTAGTATTGGGATTAGAGTTAGGGCTATTTTATGGCAGTGGGTCTATTACCGAGACTCCGATAAGCCAACACTCAAGCGTGATTTTTTTTTTTGGAACATATTATGAGGAGATCTCGAGAAATATTCGAACTATTTTTACATAGTCATATGGTCGCTTCTACGGAAGGTATGGCAGGAATCTATATACCCAGGGTGCCAACCTGGATACTGGATCTATAGTTTAATGGTCAGTATTCTACTGACTCCAGTGGAATCCGAACCACTGCGAGATGAACCACGGTGTTGATTTTGGGTACATAGACTTTTTTCTTTCGAAAAAAAGCCATTGGTACCCGCTGGGTTCATTGCGCGCATCCGCGGAAGAAGCTCTTGACGATCAAATTGACGAATTTCTTACGGAATATTCCCGACTCTCCATAAATTCTAATGGATTTGAATTCGTTAATTCTTCGCAGTTTATGGATTACTCACTGATTTTTCCGTCAAATTTCTACCAGGGAAGTTGCAAATAAGTATAAAAACGATTATTACAGTGTTTCTCTCTCTTTCCTTTGCCCCCCTAAAGATTTTTCCAACACATAAACTTGTGAGGGCGATATAGCTAGCTGCCCAGCTAGCTACTTCAAACATTCTTAATTTATTCAATTATATGTTCCGATTGTCTCCAGTTGTCTACATAATTGCGTTTTGTTTCTTTTTGGTCCATATTTTTTGGGAGTACAATTAAGGTATTTCCATCGACCTGCAACATAGACAGATCAACATTAACGAATTCTCATTAGACTTTGACAGGTTATCCATGCGATTCAGCTTGATTTACTTCACTATAATACGAGTCTAATTATTATATTCAACAAAATTCAGAAGTATTTGTACATCAACTTCATTTGAATATAAATCATTATTGCTTCGTATCTTTTCAATATTTTGTAGACAAAACCCAATCAAAATGTACCATCTGGGTAAGTGATTCGAATGGGATCGACGATGTACATACTTACACCGATAGCAGACGTAGATACAGCAGTAAGTTACTGCCGAGCTCAGGAAAAAATAAATAAAGCAATGTTGAGGGAAAAACGTGAAATATATGATCCTGAACACGTATCTACAGCGAGTCGACTCCTTACCAAAGTAAGATATTTTTCTAGAAATTGCGGTAAATAGCAGTTGATATATTGTCTGTTCAAAAATAAGGCTATTATAAATTTTAATTTTCAAAATACGCAGCTTCGAATTGTCTCCTCAGAAAAAAGAAACACATATTCAATTCTATAAACTCATTTATTAGCGAGTATTCTCCAAGCGATTTAATGTTCTAAACTTTTTTTTTAATAAATATTAACTTATCACTACTTTTGGTTGAAAATATCAATCGTACAATTTAATTCTGAAAGTGATCTTGATACATTATCAAATAAAAGCTTTTCTTCTTGAGGTGCATATACGATTTTTCTCCCACGACTTCATGGAAAATAGCAGGCTGCCGACTAAATATCCTTCTAACCGAACACCAGGCGGGATATCCTACTTTCAGCGAGGAAGTGGGAAAATGAGTTGTTCAGACTCGGGTGATAGTTTGAGTACTCGTTAGAAAAAAACGATTTTTTTTCTCTAGGTCAACTATGTATTATTGCAAACAATAAAATTCGATTTTAACTAGTGTCAATTAACTTTGTATAATCGAAAAAAAGTGTGGGAAAGTGCGTTTAAACATGATAATGAATTGTAGGAATTCATTGAAAGCTTATAAATGTGCTACGATAATTATCAAAATGATGGCATTTATACTTGAATTTGAAATGGATCGCTGAATTTTTCTAAACTTTTTGACATGCTGTGCGCAAAGCGCGATTTTTGACACGCCGTGCGCAAAGCGCGATTTTGCGCACGCTTGAAAAAGCGAGCGTGCTTAAAATCTCGCTTTGAGATCGTCGTGTCAAAAAATATTTACGATACGTGTTCGAGAAAGAGATGCACTAGTATCGTAATATACGATATTGTTTGATAAAAAAGTTTTTGCTTTACTATACTGAAAGGGCATTTCTTAAACTGCGCAAGCCTTTAACGAACGTCAAATAAGCTTGCATACAAAAGCATTTATAATGAGCACAATTTTAAACAACCTACTCTTCTCTCGTTTATATATTGATTTTGATGCTAAATAAATGCTCTCGAAGGGCAGCTCTTTCATTTGCATCAAATTTCTATGATTTTATTGAATTTAAGTAACAAACGTTTGATACGTTTGAAGATTCATTACGTAATATATTAAAATATAAATTACGAAAATTCAATTAAAAACCCACTCCCTGTGGACTAACGGTTAGAACTATTCGAAAAAATTGGTTGAAAAGTCGAAGAATAGTGGCTAATTTAGAAGCACAAAACAATCCTATCGCGAAACCAAATCAATCGGAACCCGTAGCTGAAACGCCGCAGCAAGCTCAAAAAATTGTGCAGATCGAACAATTGAGCGATGTAACTAATCAATCCATCAGCCATGAAACTGATCACTCGATGAGCAATGAAACTGGTCAATCAATCAACAATGAAACTGATCCTACAGCGAGGGTGGTGAAATTTACAGATACTGGACAAATTTCTGAAATTATTGACAGTGAGAAATTTTTCAATGAAAATGATCCACCAGTGAAATTCACAGATACTGATGAAACTGATGAGATTAATGACAGTGAGGAATATTTTAATGAAAGCTACAGTGAGACATGGTAATTTTGAGATAACTTTATACTGTGATGTAAACAAAAAAAGCTAGGTTATGTTGCCACATCTTTACAATGGAAAATATTGATTTGAATATAGTGAGCTGTACAGTAAATAGTTAATAACTAGGAGCTAAGTGTATTTTAGATGATTTTTTATGTTTAACAACGAATTTTTGTAACTTTAAACTATTGAAAAATAAGCAATAATCCAGCACAATATGCAGAGTGCTGCATATTATGCGCCACCTCGCGCGACCGATGTCTGCTAATCTGCTAATCTGCTAATCTGCGGTAATTTTTACCACTAAAATCTATTGCTATACCGTTGTCCCTTCTTGTATTTAATGGATATACGTTGGCTTCAAGTGTTGTGTCATTGCTAAATGTTTTTGAAAATCTTTTTGTACATTTCTCTGCATTTTTATTCATACACGAGCAATTCATATTTTGTTTCCTGCACGGACCGTGCATCATGAATTATTACACGATGCTATACAATTTTGGGTACATATTAGGTATTTCCGCACTTATTATTTCATCAATTTATTCCGGAGTGTCGAGTTTATGATTTTTATCTAGAAACAATAGCATGTGCATGTGTGGCAGTCTTCGTTTTTGAAATTCAACGACCGATGAGCGACATGATTGCCTAAACAATGCTCCTTCGTTAATAATTCTTTCAATTCTTTTACTTTACCTTTAAATACTTTTGCCACTATGTCTGGTCTGTCTATTGCCATTTCATTCTTTTTCAAATTTGTGGTTATTTCTTTCCATTTTGGATTGCAAGTCATGGTAATGAATAAGTCTAGTTTATCATAATGATTGACGAGGTTCATTGCGTCTAAATAATTCTGTTTCAAATATCGAGAACTTCCCACAAAGGTTGAAGGTAAAATGAACATCTTGCCAATTTTTACATTATCATTTTTTTCTTTGTTTTGTAATTAATCCATCAATTCTTTGTAACATTCTGTCCTTAAAAGGTTTTGGATTTTCTTCAAATAATATAATCGGGAACTTTCAACTTTGACGAAGGCCGCCTGCTGAGATACTTTTCCGAGATTGAGATAAGGGTTAAAACCGTTCCTGTAAATGCTTCGACCATAACAGTTAAATTGTTAATTGAAAATAAACACATTAATACCTGTTAGTTTTTGAAGGGAAGTTATATTATAAACTGACGAACAAATCGACGACAATTTATTAACATTTTTTGAGATAATACTGTTTTGTTAAAAAAAAAATTTTCATTATAGGGCAATAATTTGTAGAATAGCACTTTACTATCTAGATGATGAATTCTACTTAAAAAATAAATACGTTAATGTCAACTGATCATCTCTTTACCCTATGGATAAATTACGATATGCGAATTCAATAGATTGATGTCAAACGAACCAATCACCGGTAATATACCGAGCGAGCGTCAGCGAGCGAGGTACTTTTCAGCCACTTACTATTAATGTCGTAGTGTTCTTATAGTTATAAAAAAAATCCTAAACGTCTCTTTGCTATTTTGGTTATTACTTAAAAATTAATGATCTTTCGCACAATATATTGTACGAAAGAATGCAACTTAGTTGTGCGTCGCTTATCACTCGCAAGAGACGATATCGAGTTGCGGGCACACGTGTGCTCGCAAGTCGATTTCGCTCTTACTGTGTTATGGCTAAATTCAAGCCTAACCGTCGCTTCGAGAAAAACGATCAACTTTCCTCTCGCAGGCTTCGACGGGCTCGAATTTAGTTTTGCAAATTCGGAGATGCTGACCTGAGAGGAAAATCATCTTGCTTTTACCATCGGAGTCAGCAGCTCCGAATTCACGCGCATCAGTCTCTCGGTTTTATCTTTTTTCTCTCCCCAATCGTGAGAGAAAAAAGATTGTTCGAAGTATGTATGTATAGATAGGTGTGCATCTAGACTTCGGTCTTTCAGTGCGCATGTGCGCCGCTCTAGCGAGTTAGGCGATGTAGGCGCTCCCGCGCCATTCCGACTTTCGTCTCGGCTTGTACGGACGTCTTTGGGTATACTCTTAATAATCTTCTTTTCTTTGGCGATTAAACGCTTGCGTTTATTTGTCCTGCCTCCCCATTATTCTAAAAGGTAATGGAAAGCCAGCACGTTTCCACTACGCGAGTTTTGTGAAAAAGAAAAGTGTTTCTTTGTGGTGAAAAGGCGACAGGGGTTATTCTGGCGAAAGGCGTTCTGTGTATAAGTGGCGAAAAAGGCGCGCGTAAGTTTTTGTTCTGTGCGAAGGGACTCGAGTGCAATTCTAGCACGCACGCAGATTAAAAACTGCCGTTGGACAAGAACACAAGATCAATGAACACCGGAGGCACCAGTTCAAGTTTCAACAAAGAAAAGTCAATCATGACACCAGGTTAGTTACAAATAAATTACTGTATTTTGGTCGCGAACATTTGCATGTTCTTTTTCGGGAGTGTCGATATAAAACACGGGCACAAAATTAATTCTTGTCAAAAGTCGGCGGGATTGCGTCATTCGACAAGCGGCAACCTGTTGCCGGGAATAAATTAAAAATAGCGGCGTGCGTGGCAATACCCACGCAGTCGAGCCAACATGGCTAAGCAGCAGCGTTGCTAAGCAGTCAAGTAAAGTCGAGAAGAACTGTGCGCGCACGGAACCGATGAAGAAGGAGTGCGTGCACGCGCAGCCCACTACGCGCGCAAACTCTAGTAAAGAGAGATGGAGGCGCGTTCAGAAATCGATCGCCGCATACCACGGAGAACAGGCGTCATTGTGTTCGCAAAACGATGAGCGCGCGCCTTGAGTATTTGAAGCCGATAATACGAGTGTACAGTCGTGCGGCAAATAAGCAACTGAACGCTCGCACGAATATAATGCTCATGGCAGTCGGGATAGTTATTTAATTATTAATTAAATAAAGGCGAATTTTCTATATCAACAATTAGAAAATTACTGTTGATTAATTGGCGTTTTTTTAATTATTAATTAAATAAAGGTGAATTTTTTCTATATCAACAATTAGAAAATTACTGTTGATTAATTGGCGTTCTTTTAATTATTAATTAAATAAAGGTGAATTTTCTGTATCAACAATTAGAAAATTACGGTTGAATAATTGGCGTTCCTGTTAATTCTTAATTAAATAACTGGCGTTTATTATTTAAATAATAATAAAGATAATTATAGATTAAATTCTAATTAAGTCTGAATTATACTGCTGAAAAAATCAAAGGGGCGTTAGCGGCTATTAGGAAGTACTACAATCTCGTAGAGGTGCTTCCATCAGAAGGAGTTTATCTCATGAAGGCTTCAATAAAAACAGAAATGTGTTTGGCATTTTCTGGCGGAGAAATTTGGGATCTTGGTGAGTATCAACTTTCGCTTGATGTTGATTAATGTCCATTCAACGACATTATGGAGACAGTGTACTGGCATCAAGCTTGAGGGCTGGACGTTACTTGGTGACGAGCTTATTCCTTGGACTGGCTCATGGGGTACAATTGTGAGCGTCACCATCGTTATCAGTCACGTCGTGTTCATGTGCTGATGCGATGGTCGACTAAGGGCAATGATGGATGCTTGGCT
>JAWWMK010043332.1:0-11262 GCA_035047105.1 Galeopsomyia nigrocyanea
ACCCCGGAGATATCGACGTTGCAAGGGCAACGTCGCATCCGCGATCCGACGGCATGCAGTAGCAGACGCCCGGCCTGACACACGAAAGAGAGAGAGACAGCTGCCGCACTCAAGCAGCTGCCTCACACGCACACACGAATACGAAGACGAAGAATAAAGGAGCCACTCACCCACACCACTACGCGCTGACACCGCCAAAATTTGACGCGCAAGATTTTCCGCGAAATAAACGCTGGCATCGCGAAACGACGATGGAAACTACAAGTTTCGATCACGAAAAATGCACTAGACACGCGCGCACGGCGGAAAATTATTGATAATCGCGGAAAAACAACGCGAAAAGCGCGAGCTACCCGAGCACACACGCACATACGCACGCACGTATAGACCGAAGTTTCCCTTGCGAAAACGCTTTTTCGCAAGGAAAAATCGCCGGAAAAACTACATGACGCGGCACTATACGCGCACATACACACACTAGAGAACGGCCACGGCGATGACGCAGCTGCAGCTCCCAGCACAATGGCGAGAAAAGTGCAGCCGGCGATCAGCTGATCGCCGGGCTGTTCCGGGCGGCAGGACAAATGCGCGCCCCCGCGGGCACACAGACAGCCTGGCGCCCATGCTCCAGCATGGGCGGGCGCGTACGCACACACACAAACACTCGTGACCGCGAGCAGCGACGAGAGAGCGCTCTAGGAGGCGGCGAGCAAGAGCGGCGACGAGGACGAAAAAAACGTGCGCGAGCGGCGGCAGCCATATTGGCTAGCAGACGCAGCGAGAGCGAGAGAGACAGACGATAGAGAGAGACCGCGCATGAGAGCGATCGAGATAGCAAGCGATTCGGAGGCAACGCGTACAAAGACACGGCGTTAGGCTGCGCGTGCACTTATTGCACGGTACGCAAGTATGCAGGAATGCGCGAAATGAACTGGAACGCGAATTATGATGCGGGATGAGTGTGATAATATAGAAAATGACTAACTGACTCGCAAATAAATGGTAATGACTCCTGGGTGTGTGTACAAATGTATTTGTATGCGTGTACAGGCAAAAACATGGCAGACTAACTATTGTATATGCAAATAAGCGTCGATAACATAGAGAACTGACAAATTGACTATGCAAATGTTATAAACGAGACAAGTTTGACATAAATGATTGACATAAGGGAGAAAACGCGCCAATATGCATGTATAATAGAGCCGGAAAAAGAGTAAACATTAGTACCGACTTATTGCTTATTGCAAAAATTGCCAAATTAGACTTGGCGCGCGAAAGTCGACGCGAAATAAGACAAGATAGAGAGGGCGCTGACGATCCTTGTACTTCCGCCCTCACCAAGGAAGGGCCTTAGGGTGGGAGTGAGGCACAGACATTAGCATATAGGATAAAACCGACTAAGTGGGGGGTAGCGAGAAAGAACACCCGCGCGGTAGGGGGTAAAAGAGATGGCGCAGCGGACACAAACCCCACGGAACCAGCCAATGAGAGCGCGTCTTCTTGGAAGACGCCGATTCTTCCAAGAAGCGAGACGAGACGCCGAGTAACGCGACTGTAGCTCGTCCATTTTGCCGTCGTCCGCCTGTGAGACCACAGCGAGCTCCGTCTGCACCTCACAGAGTCCTGCGTCGCCATTGTGCCACCGACTAGTAAGATAAAGAGAGAAAGAGATTTTCCTTTGGTGGACAATCAGAATCACTGGTGAGTTGGGTTGTTTGATTTCGCCGAATGCGTACCGGTCGTGGTCGTGAATAATTCGCGCGTGTAATTATTCATCGCGAATTGCGAGATTTGCGAGCGATTCGGAAAATGTAGGGTCATTAGACGCCGACTTCCGTGGATTTTCCGTCCGTTTGCCAGTTCGCGCTGACTTTCTTTTCTTTTCTGACTGTAGGTGAAGAATCTTTGAGAGTAATAAATCTGAGTGAAGATTAATTGAGAGTGTTCATTGTGTTTGCCGGATTCCAGTTTCCATTCCCATCGTATGTTGCCGTTTCTATTTCAGCCGCGGTCGTGGAAGTTACTTTGGAATCGTTGTTTCGCGATAATTGATTGTTGCTGAAGCGCAATTATTCAGACACTCACGAAATGACACGAATTCTGACATAAGACAAGTGCATAAGACAGTGTTTTCAAGCCTAAAACGCTCGAGATGTTTAAATTTGCGTCTTATTAACTCAATAATAGCAATAGAACTCCCCGCAAAATGTTAGTCTTGAAATTATATAAACTAGCCAAAATCACCTCACAAAAATTATTGAGATACTTTATTATCATAATTGATGCATAAGAATATTACTGGCATGTTTATTTAAACATTTTGAAGGTTTTTAATCTAAAAACAACTTTTTAGGCATATTTTCCGTGTCAGAATTCGTGTCATTTCGTCAATGTCAGAATCGTTCTGTAAACACCCTTAGCCCATGGTCGATCAATCCACCGTTCCCAGTTCCCACATAATCGTTCCACGCCGTTCTACGCTCCCGTTTTTACACCATCCTTCTCCAAACACGTGTCTATGTCGTGAGAGGTCACCATTTGCCGCTTTTATATTTTTCAACCGATCTCCACCTCTCTGAAAAATTTGAAATTTTCTTTGTGAGAAAAATGGCGCGAAGGGGAAGAAATGTATCGTATGATGCGTATGTATAATTCTAATAAATAATATATAATAAATAATATATAGACTTTGTAATTTATTCCTTTACTAACTTTATAGATTAATCTTAATCGAAGAAATACAAATCATACCAGCACCCAAAGTTGAAAAGAGGAAAGTTTTCATACACATTGGCGTTCAGGAATTCAAAAACCTTGAAAACTTTATTTTCATTTTGGGAAAACTAACAGATACTCATACCTATATCAAGGTTGCTAACCAGCTGTGGGGCAATAGAATAGAAATGTTCAAATACTTAGATGATATGTTGAGCAAGAAGAAAATCAAAGACTTCTTTGACATTGTGATATCATTGCTTAATGATATCATTGCTTAATGATATCATTGCTTAATGCCACAAAGATGTCATTGCTTAATCTTGAAATCATTCTCAAAGCATCTGTATAATTGTCAGGTAACTCATGTACCCCTTCTTCCAATAATTCGTTTGTGGCATCTACCCACTGCTTCTCTAAACAAAGCTTGAACGATTCAAAGAAGTCTTTGATTTTCTTCTTGCTCAACATATCATCTAAGTATTTGAACATTTCTGTTCTATTGCCCCACAGCTGGTTAGCAACCTTGATATAGGCATGAGTATCTGTTAGTTTTTCCAAAATGAAAATAAAGTTTTCAAGGTTTTTGAATTCCTGAACGCCAATATGTATGAAAACTTTCCTCTTTTCAACTTTGGGTGCTGGCATGATTTGTATTTCTTCGATTAAGATTAACCTACAAAGTTAGTAAAGGAATAAATTACAAAGTCTATATATTATTTATTATATATTATTTATTAGAATTATACATACGCATCATACGATACATTTCTTCCCCTTCGCGCCATTTTTCTCACAAAGAAAATTTCAAATTTTTCAGAGAGGTGGAGATCGGTTGAAAAATATAAAAGCGGCAAATGGTGACCTCTCACGACATAGACACGTGTTTGGAGAAGGATGGTGTAAAAACGGGAGCGTAGAACGGCGTGGAACGATTATGTGGGAACTGGGAACGGTGGATTGATCGACCATGGGCTAAGGGTGTTTACAGAACGATTCTGACATTGACGAAATGCCACGAATTCTGACACGGGAAATATGCCTAAAAGGTTGTTTTTAGATTAAAAACTCTCAAAATGTTTAAATAAACATGCCAGTAACATTCTTATGCATCAATTATGATAAAAGTATCTCAATAATTTTTGTGAGGTGATTTTGGCTAGTTTATATGATTTCAAGACTAACATTTTGCGGGGAGTTCTATTGCTATTATTGAGTTAATAAGACGCTAATTTAAACATCTCGAGCGTTTTAGGCTTGAAAACACCGTTTTATGCACTTGTCTTATGTCAGAATTCGTGTCATTTCGTGAGTGTCTGAATCGTTCTGTGAGCAGCCTAAGAGAGCGAACCGGCGCAGACCAGCGACCCAAACTCGAACCATCGGCGGCGCGAGCTTCACCGACCCGGCCATCGGCGGCGCTCGCGGCGTTTGCGGAGCTGGAAC
This sequence comes from Galeopsomyia nigrocyanea, assembly GCA_035047105.1. Lineage (NCBI taxonomy): Eukaryota > Metazoa > Arthropoda > Insecta > Hymenoptera > Eulophidae > Galeopsomyia > Galeopsomyia nigrocyanea. Next base: position 4,165 of record JAWWMK010043332.1, read on the forward strand.
ATGCGGGAGCTGATGCAAGACCCGCTTGTTCCGATACCCGCTCTGCCCCCGTACCCGCTTGTTCCGATACCGGCTTTGCCCCCCTACTGCCATGTGATAGAATTTTACTAATCGCTTCCAAACGTCTTAATTTATTTAAGAGGTATAGACAATTAATTTATTCAATTGTTAACAACAAAGCAGAAATAATGCGCGCGAAGCGCGCTCGGACAGCGCCAGTTGACGTAAATGTATGATGATCATTTGAATTTGGAGATGACGTGCTTACTGCGCATGTCTTGCTTATCAAGCAACCCGTCGGGGCGGTCGGGATCGGATATTTTGTTTGGTTCGTTACTATGGTTATAATTTGATCATATCATTGTGGTTGTGATTTTCGATGATAACTACAGAATAATTACTTCGAGTTGAAGATAATAAACGAAATATATTTACACACAAGTCAGAAATTAATGCATTTATCAATAAGGTAATTTGAAATAATAAATTATGTACAAAATTTTTAGTATTAAATTTATAAGCAAACTGATAAAATGCATGATTTTTTTTGTTAGCTTTTTTATATTATTTGGTTTGTTATTAATACTAACATACAAGCTCAATACGATTTTAATTTGACAAGTTAACAGTTTTAATTATATTTTAATGAAATTGAAATATTAATGATGAATAATTTTTTAGATAATAAAGCTGGAAACATCGATTTTTCCTCTTAAACTTCAAATTGCTATCTTTGCTGATTTCATTATAATATATTCATTGAATAAGGAATTAAAACTAAGTCTAAACTAACAGACAAGACAACGCGAGTAGTACGTCAACACTAAAATTATAAATAAAGACGGTAAAGACGATTGAATTGACAAGAACTACGTTAAATTGTGAGTATCTCATTAGATATTGATAATAATCAAAATTACTACTTCATTCAAATATGTAATATATTAAATTGTTGATTTCAGGTGACTTCATTTCTAAAAGTACAGTCAATTAATGTGTTGATTGATATAATACTATCCCAGACTTTTTATAATATTAGACATACATACTCAAATTCAAAATAATATTGTGTTAGTGATTTAACACATATCATTATAAAAGTTATCATACATCAGCTAACGTTAAGACAAATGGTAAGCTATCGTCAAAATTCATTCTTATCAATTTATAATGTGTAATAATAAATTAGTATAATACATTAATTGTTCTATTTCAGGTATTTGAAGCTGTATGTTTAACATCAATAAAAACGATATAATATACGAATAAAAAAATCTTTTATTATATTTTACACGAAATCCAAACGAATATTAAACATTGTTTGAAGACGAAAAGAACAACTAATCAATTATAGTAAAAGAGTATTTACAGTACAAGAATGAATGAATTCATATCATGACTAACATAATTTTCATACATAAAAATAAAGCTAGGTATGACTGATGCTATAATAAAATTTTTAGGATTGTACATGAATAATACTTAACGTCGGTGTTTTTCTCCGTTAGGAGGCACTCGATAGGGCAAAGTACTGAATAGAAATTCATCTATTCGTACAGAAACACGGATCTGTGTTTATATTTTAGAGATACGTGGATTTGCGTTTTTAAACTCTATATAAACACTGAAAATTCAGTGCCAAGCGTTTCGTCTTGGATTGCCGACTAGACTCATCAGTTTCCCTTCCTTACCTTCCTCGGCTTTCTCTCTCTCTCTCTCTCTCTCTCTCTCTCTCTCTCTCTTTCTCTCTCTCTCTCTCTTGGGCCTCGTGCCCGTTCCTTGCACAAGAGGGCTTACTCTCTCGCTTCGAGCTACCCGCGAGCGGCAGACTTTCAGCTTGGTGCATGTATATACCCCCTGACTTCTTGTAGACGTGTAGTAAGCGTCTGACACACGGGTTGCCGACATGTGTCACTGATGGGTCTAGTCGGCAATCCAAGGCGAAACGCTTGGCACTGAATTTTCAGTGTCTATATAGAGTTTAAAAACGCAAATCCGCGTATCTCTAAAATATAAATACAGATCCGTGTTTCTGTACGAATAGATGAATTTCTATTCAGTACTTTGCCCTATCGAGTGCCTTCTAACGGAGAAAAACACCGACATTTAATCTTTCTAGGGTGCGCTAGCTTGCTAGCAAAACTACAGACAAATAATACTTAACATTTTAAAATTGAAATGGAAAGCAAAAATAGCAAAACAAATAAGTCTAACAAAGTAAAAACGAAAGAAAAAATATTTTGGATGAACCCATGGTATTGGAAAGTTCACATCAACTGAATAGTAGTATCAATAAAATTATTCCTATTAGAAAAAGTAATGTTATAATTGATATTAATACTCCTTCAACATCATATGCATCACCACAGTTTCATATTGAAGAAACAACTTCTATAAACAATTTACGACAACAATCATCTACTCTTCATGAAAATACAGTCAAAATTAAAAATATATTTAGACCTAATATTTTAAAACGTAAACTACCAAGTGAAACTAAAGATCAAACAAACTCTAAACAAATTTGTTTAAGAAAAAATAACATCAATGTAAATAACAAAAGTAATACAAAGAAAAATGAACAAATAATTGATATTAATACAAGCATCTCATCTGCAAAGCAACAAAATAATTTACAAAAAAATAATATCAATGATGAACGTAACACAAAAATTGTTACATCAAAAATTATTCAAATACAGAAAAACATCTCAATAATTAAAGAAAATATTAATTTAAATGAAAATCCTACATTTAGTTTAGGAAATTGTATAATACCTAACAAAAAACATACACCCAATATCTGGAAACGTAAATGTATTAATGATGATCAATTGATTAATAAAAAAATTATGTTTGATAAAAACAAATGACAATGTACATAATCAAGACTTTGATAGAAACGATAAAGTATATCATATTAAAGTAAATGATAATTCATTATTGCATAATAATACTACCAATAATGCTAAAAATAACACTAATTTAATTAAAACTATAAAACCCATACCTCCAATAGTTGTATATGATACCAGTTCTGAAAATGATTTAAAAAATAGTAATAAGAAAACTCCTATAAGAAAATTACACACAGCAGAACATTGCATAGGAAAAATGGATATTTCTTGTATACATTGCGGTGCAAAACATTTTTTTAAAGAAAAAACTACTTCAGAAAATTCGTTTGATGATTGTTGTAATCACGGTAAAGCAATTATTAAACAAAAAACTGATTTTCCTGTCGAATTAAAAAAACTGTTTGAAGGTAAACATGAAAAATCCAATGAATTTTTCACTAATATTCGAAAATATAACAGTTCATTATCATTTGCATCATTTAATGCCAACATGGTAAAATTTAACAATAGACCAGGACCATATTGTTTTAAAATCCAAGGTAGCATTTATTATCAAATGAATACTGCTTTAAAACCGGAACCTGATAATGATCCAACATATGGTCAATTATTTATTTATGGCGGAGATGAAGCAGTAAAATATCGTGTAAATAGAAATAATTTTGACTCGGAATTAATTAAAATATTAGATGATTTAATGGGAGTGAATAATGTATTTGCGCAATCGTACATGTCTTTAAATGAACAAATAAAATTACAAGAATTACAAGCCAAAGAAACTAATGAAAACATTCCTGAATTACAATTAGCAATTACTATTAGAGAAGGTTAGGATGAAAATCGATTTAATCCTCAGAGATTCAGTGAAGTTGCTGCTATTTTTACAACTAATGCCGATGGAGAAATACCACCAAATTACATAATAATTCAAAATAAAAATACCAAAGAATTGAAATATTTAAGTTCAATGAATCCTAATGTTGAACCATGGACATATCCATTATTCTATCCATTTGGCTCACAAGGGTGGAATAAAGATATGGAAAAGACTAATGGTATAAAATTAACACGGTTAAATTATGTTAGAAATCAATTAACAATAAGAGATGGCGAGTTTAGTCCATTCTTAATGGGGCGTCGATTATTACAACAATATGTTGTGGATAGTTATGTTAAAATTGAACGTGATAGAATTAATTGGTGTAGATACCATCAAAAAGAATTATGCGTTGAAACGTATCAAGGATTATTTGATTATGTAAATAAATACGATAAGTAATAATCAAAATAATAATAATCAAAATTTCGTGTGGGCAAAGTAGTTATTCTACCATCTACTTTTAATGTTTCACCACGTAACATGATTTAAAAATATCAAGATTCTATGGCAATCATAAGAGAATTTGGTAAACCTGACATTTTTCTAACTATGACATGCAATCTTAATTGGCGTGAAATAAAAGAAAATACTTTACCGGGACAACAACCGACTGACCGTCCAGATATTTGTGCACGAGTATTTGATATTAAAAAAGATGCCTTAATAGATATGATTAAGAAAAAAAAATATCTGGTAATGTATCAGCTTATGTATACACCATCGAATTTCAAAAAAGAGGTTTACCTCACATGCATTTACTATTAACGTTAGACAATAATAGTAAAATCAGAACAGCTGAACAAGTTGATAAAATAATTAAATCAGAATTTCCAAATCCTGATGAAGATAAAGAATTATTTGATTTAGTAAAATCACACATGGCACATGGTCCTTGCAGCGATAGATGTTTAAAAAATGGAAAATGTTCAAAGTATTTCCCAAAAGATTTTCAAGAAGAAACAGTAATGGATGCAGATAATAAACCCAAATTACGCTGTCGAGATGACGGAAAGCTATATGAATGTTCTACAAATTATTATGTCGGTAATGAATACGTTGTATCATACAATCCAGAATGTTTAAAAGCACTTAATTGTCATATTAATGTTGAAATAGTTTCCAATCTAACAGCTGTAAAATACTTATTCAAATACATTACAAAAGGTCATGATTCTGCTTCAATAACAGTTACAGAAGAAAATAATACTAATAATTCACAACAATCTGTAATCAAACATGATGAAACAGAAATATATTTAGAATCTCGCTATGCCGATTCAATCGAAGCTGTATATCGCATATTTTCATTAACTTTATTTAAAAAAAAATATTTTAGTAACAAGATTACCAGTACATTTACCAAATCAACAAACTATATTAATTCATACTGATCCTGGAGAAATTAATTTAGATAATATAAGAAATCAAACCACAATGTTATTAGATTATTTTGCTTTAATTAAAAGAGATGCAAATGCAAGACAATACTCATATCCTCAAATTCCTAAATATTATACATTTAGAAAAATACAAATAAATGGAGTAGAAGTAAAACGTTGAATGCCTAGAAATGATAATAGAGTAGTTAGTGGACGAATTTATTCAGTTAGTCCAACAAATGCAGAATTATATCATTTCAGAATGCTATTATTTTATAAAAAAGGAGCAACAAGTTTCGATGACTTAAAAACCATAAATAGCACAAAATATAGCACGTATGTAGAAGCTTGCGTTGCACTAGGTATCATAGAAAATGATCAAGAATATCATAAATGTATGTTAGAAGCTACAACATGGATGATGCCTAATCAATTACGTAGACTTTTCGTTCGAATTCTGATTCATTGCACTCCTGCTGAACCAAGTAAATTATGGAATGATTTTAAAGTTCATATGTCACAAGACTTTAAACGCTCAATGAATTCTGCAGTCGCTGAAAAGAAAACATTCAATTTAATTTGTCGATAGATTCAATCTGAAAATCGAAATATTACAGATTTTTTTGAAGTAGATGAAACAATAAAGAACAACGTGGAACTTATTGATCATAACTTTTTTAAAATATGTTTGGAAAATGGTGAAGCAAATTATAAAAAATTAAATAATGAACAAAAAATCATTGTAGATACTATCATTAAAAAAAAATTTGTCAAATAATAAAGACATTAAAGATGAAACTAATGATTGTTTTTTTATAATTGGTCCTGGAGGAACTGGTAAAACATTTATATACAAAACCATATTTTATTTATCAACAGGTAAAAATTTAAAAGTGTGTACTATGGCTTTCACAGGGATAGCTGCCACTTTATTACCATTTGGAAAAACAGTTCATAAAACATTCAATTTACCGGTTCCTCTCTTCTCTGATTCTTCCTGTAATATTAAACAACAATCTGCAAAAGCTGAATTTCTAAGAAATGTTGATATATTCATATGGGATGAAGCTCCTATGGCACCGAGAGATGCTTGAGAAATTATTGATAAATTTTTGAGAGGTTTGATGCAAGTAGACAAACCATTTGGAGGAAAAATTTTCTTATTAGGAGGCGACTTTCATCAATTATTGCCTATACAAAGACATTCAGTACGTAGTAAAATTATTGATGTTAGAATTGAGGTGAGAGGGTGAAATAAAGTACAAAAGTTGAAAGGATATCGAGTCTTTATTCAAACAATCTCCTGCGACACGTCCGGCGTGAACGAAAGACAGAGTCGCACTGCCGAGCGGCCGCCGCCGCAAGCAGCGCCGCGCCTATACGCAGAGCGCTCAAGCGTGTAACACACACGCACGATAAACTGTGTGTGAGACGCACCATACCATCTCAACACTCCCTCACGTCTCTTACACAGATTAATTTTTACTATATTTTACTTAGTCATAGAATCTCCTACTTACAACTAATCAGTGAAACATAAATATATCTTTCTTTTTCTCTTGATGATTATATATCTATATATTGTCATGTATGACTAAGTGACTCAATTAATATCACAATCTGTTATTTCTCTTAAACTCTATTCTCCATATAAATATATCAAAAGTACATCAAAAGTGCAAAGTATTTTCTTTGCAAAAGTATCAAATAAAAGAAACTCTACTCTCCATATAAATGTATCAAAAGGAACGTCAAAATGAGCAAAGTGTTTTCTTTTTCTTTGCATAAAAAAAAATAAATAAGTAATAAAGGAAATTAATGTCTCCAACGAAGAATAAAAAAAATAAAAAGAATCTCCTAATTCTCCCACTCATCAGCATAATAAATCCACTGCTGTTTATCAGAGTCCCAATAATAGTAGTTGCCAAATTCATCATTCATCCAAGTCCGATCAGTCTCGGCATGGTACGTGTAGCCATCA
>JAWWMK010043343.1:0-11261 GCA_035047105.1 Galeopsomyia nigrocyanea
CGTCACGCGAACATTTTGCATATTTCGGGCATATACAAATCGACCGAATACAGCATATCTCCGCTAATGCATGTGAAACGCTCGGTTAAGTACGACGAATAAAAAAAAAAATACACACATAGTGGCGCGGATAACGAACGAAGCATCGTAGATACCAAAATGATATACACGCGCAGGCGGCGGCTCTGTACGGATACACATATTTCCTGCGGACTCTTTTTTTTTTGTTTTGTTTTGTTTTTGCGATGTATCGCGGCAGCAGCAGCAGCAGCAGTACCGATGAGCGAAGAGCTACAGAGACAAAGGATGTGAGAGCGAGAGAGAGAGAGAAATAACGAGCGCCCGATTTACGAGCCGAGATCCGCCAAAGCGATAACCCAGCCAACGTGAATTTCGTCTGCGATTTACGCGCTTCTACGGGTTTTTCCCGGACGCTTCCGTATACGTATACATTTGGAATATAGACCGATTTTTTTTTCAGCTGGCCTCTAATGACCATACCAACCCTTTTTTCTGGTGGGGGGGGGGGGGGGGGGGGGGAAGGGTTAGAGAGACAAATGCAATGTGCGATAATGCCGATGTGTTTGCTGATGGATGTATGTACGACACCCTTTTTGCGTATGATTTTTATTGAGCGATTGTCGGACTTCCGGGTTCAACGAACGACGGACGCGCTTATCTGATCGATTGATTTTTTATTATTTTATTTTTTCGTTCGCGAGTTCGCACTCGACAATTTTTTTTTTATTTTCTCTTTTCGAATTTCAAAATTAAAAGAGAGCGAATTCTCCGTGACACACTAATTTAAATAAACCGTAGCGGAGGAAATCCACGATTCGCTGTGCTTTTTTTTACCAACAAACAAAAAATCCTTATCAGCGTTTGCGCGCTATACGACCTCCGTCAAAAAGACACTTAAAAATCTCGCGAAAAAAAAAACACGCCTAAGCAACAGCGGCGGAACGGACAGGAAGGTCGTAGTAGCACCTCGCTAATTTCCATTCCGCTTGGAAAAAAAAATAAGAAAAAAGAAAAAAGTACGGCCTGCAAATGCAAAGTAGTAATAGTAGTAGTGGTACTAGTAGAAAGGAGAAAAAAAATATATAAAAAGCTTTCTCTCTCGCGCGAGTCCGCGTTAATAAAGCAATATATTTTCCCGGTGGTAGCCGTTATATTTCAACGTCAAATACATCTCTCTTCTTTTTCCGCGCCGTTTCCAAAGTGCCCGCGCGCGCGCAAGAGGTTTATAACGGCGCGCGGATGTGTACGAATGAAATCCCGAACTCGTTTGTATGCTAATGTTACCACCAGCGCAACGGCCCCCTCAGCGCACACACATACACGCGTACGAAAACCTGTGCATCATGCACACACACACATACACTACTTTGTTGTTGCTATAATATATATTGTCGTTTTCTATCGGGGCGGGCCCTTTTTTTTCCATTTGTTCAACTTTTGTCCTCGTACCGGGCTTCTTTACTATTTTTCGTTGGTTTTCAACAGAATTCTCATTAACCAATAGAGAATCGCTTAGTACTCGCAAATTATGATAGCGGCGTCAAAAGCTCAACTGGTAGAATTATCGTCATTAGCTCGCGCCGCTGCGTCGTGAAATTTGCGCAAATTTTCGAAGCGAAATTACGTCATCTATTCAAAGTTGCAAAATTTGGCGAAGCGCGCGTACGATAACTTTCCATTCGAGAACTTTCCAACAACTCGTATTTTCTGGAATTTTGTAAAATGCAAGCTGTTTAATATTTTCCCACGCCTGTATGTGTGATCTTCCTGGGTATTAATTGTTGTTTATCGAAACGTATATATAGAAGAGAGAAGGTCTCGATCCCTCTCGGTCTATACGCCTCGGGGCGTTGGTCGTCGGTGTTAGCGCGCGAACGGAAATTCGCATGCAGGAACTTCCGTACAGATCCCTTCTCTCTCGCTCTCTCTCTCTCTCTCTCTCTCTCGTTCATGGCCCCTCAGGATGCGTCTGCACGTAATCTTCTTAGCCGTGGGGCGAGGTGAAACGTGGATGGCTGCGGGCCCGCCGATAGCACACACACACATAGTCTCTCTCTTTAGCTCCGTGATTTCCTTTTTTTTTTTGCACATAGAGCGTGCTTTTCCATTGGTTTTAATCGGCGTTATGTAGCTATTGCGAAGCTTTCTCTTAGTATCATTCCGTGAGAGTTGGAATGAACTTTTCGAAAGACCTTACTTTCTGACTTTTTTTTTTCTTTTAGTGATTAAATTATCTTTGTTCGTTTAAATATTCCAGGTTGAGATATACTTGGGAGGGGAAAGAAAGTTTTCCCCGTACAATAACGAAACGAATAATATCCTCTCTATCTGCTATTCATCGAAAAAGTTTAACAATAGCCATCAGAGACGGAGAGAGAGAACAATAAAAGTAACAATAAACGTCAATATCGCGTATACAAGAAGAATCAGCGAAATAAATAATCAGCGAGGGAGAGAGAGAGAGAGAGAGAAAGAAAAAAAGGGAGAGCTGTATCAAAGCTCGCTCCACCAGAAAACAAAAGTAAAAGAATAGAATCCGTAAAACACGTTCTTTCTCTCCGACGATCGCCTTTTGCTTTAATATGCACGGTTCATTTTCTCGATTTCCCGCGGCCGTAATACGTGTTTCCTTTTTATTAAGCTTTGCCTCCAACCTCCTCTTTCCCTTTTAGTCGAAGAGAAGAGAAAGCTCCTGTAAATTTTCCTCCGCAGGAATTTGCATTCAGTGCCTGTACCAGCCGCCGCCGCTGCCGTGTCGAGATAGAGAATAGAGAGGGAAGGAGAAGGCTTTTGGGCTGCTATGCTCTGCGGAAACAAAGAGAATGATAGAGATTAAGGTGCATACAGCAGCAGGATGCTTTCGACTCGACGAAATTTTACGTATATATTAGAGGATCGACTTGCGATGCGATTGCCTTTTTTGCGATGGGATGTGGAATATTACATATTTCATCGTTCCATCTGCTCGAAAAATTGACTTTGCATTTCGCGAATATGTTTACGCAACCTTCGTATCGCAAGTACGAGTTCTGTGAAATCTCCGACGAGAGAGCCTCGCCTGTCCTTAGTCGAAGGACTCGGAAACGCGGTCAAGGCAAGAAGCTTGCATCTCTCGTAATAATCGCCGAGGTCTCAAATGCAGAGCCGAGATGCGAGCCGTACTAGAGCTTGTATGTGTGGCACCTGACGCACTATGCTTAATAGATATATGGCTATGTAGCGTAGTATGCTAATGCTACGTTTTGATGTAATTAATTATGCTTGGTATAATCTAATGTTATTGTTATTACGAAACAACTGATGAAAGCTTTTCCAAGGAAAGTCGATGGGGGAGGGTGAAAAACTTTAAAGATTGTAAAGGTGAAAGATCGTCACAGTGGCACTGAAGAATTCGTTTGAAAAATCATTCAGTTAATACTTTTTACCGCTAGATGGCATATCTTGCACGCACTATTATTTACGAGATGTGTTTGATAAAAAAGACCGCTCTAAAAGGTACATTATCAATCAGCATGAATTGGATTTTTGTGTACTCTTCTTTTCTGAGTGCTTATGAGAAGAAAAAACAATTATCAAACGCAATTCAATATCAAGCACATCAGCGAATTCCTCGTCTTCGACTGATCTCCAACTGATCTCCAACGTATACAGAAAGAAAGTCAAGTAGTACGAGTCAATATTCCATGCAACGTTCGGTCGCTGTCTCTTTCCACATTCCTTCCAATATATACAGCCGCTACGAGTTTTAAAAAGCGTGTCATGATCAGAGCTTCCATTCTCGCGGGTAGTAGTAGCGCCATAGCAGTGGCGCATTGTCCTCGCGGCACGCACGGCGCATTTAATTTCAAACGTGTTTACAACGCAAAAGGGGATAAGCCAAACGCGCGCGCGAGCTTTGGAGTCTCGCTCCTTTTAATGCCTATTTACGACTTTTGTTACGGAGAGAGAGAGAGAAAATCCGGCTTAGGACAAACTCTTATCTTTGTGTCTCTGTCTCTCTGCTTAAATACGATTTGAGGATCGTCTTGCGCGCAATTGTATTGCAAACTGCTGCTCTGTGCTGTTCGCGTGCGCAGCTTTCCATCCGACGATTTTACGATGTTTGTCAGAGCTTTTGTCTTTTAACGAACGTTAACCCTCGCTCGATTTTAATTGCCGAGAGGGGGAGGATTCTCGTTTGCAGGTTGTTTCCTTTGGAATTGATTCGATGTGTAATCCGAGTATTTTCTTTGTCTCTTTATTTTCGCTAAACTTTACAAAAACACGACGAGGATTAGGAAGAAAAAAGCCATTTGGTAAACTATCTGGAAAAACTTTTCCAACCGATGCTGATTAAGATTTTTATTGTTCGCTCGAAACAAGCTTGGAACTGCCGAGATTCGTAATAATGACTTTAGAAAGCAAAAAGCCGATAAGCCAAGTTCAAATTCAGTTCGCCGAGTAGCAGCAGAAACAGCAGCAGTATTATTATTATTATTATTATCACGAGGAATTTCTAGTCGAGCGAGTTTTCAATTTCGAAATTTCTCCAACACAGAGAGATACCAAACGTTTCTTATTTCTATTTTCTCAAAGAAAAGCACTACACCCACACATTCCATTTTGCGATTAACATCAGCTCAAAAAAAACATCATTATCTCTATTTCCTTTTTTCCCTAAAAAAAGAAAGAAAGAAAGTAAAGGAAAAAGCCGATAACGCAATTAGCATGCACCAGACGGAGCAGACGGACGTGACTCGCGCGCAGCTCGCGTATATCCGACGATGAAGATTCCCAACGTACTAGTAGTAGTAGTAGTAGTAGTAGTAGCCCCGAGGATATTATGTGTGTGTGTATGTGTGGGGATGAGGAAGGGGAAGGTTGGACAGTGGCGCGCTGGCAAAGGCTTGCAGGAAATTAGGCTAGGAAGATTAAACGGCCCTTAGTCTCGGTGTGCTGCTCGCGCGCGTTTAAGCTTGCCCCGCGCTCTCTCTCGCTTTAATCTGCCGCTCGCTCCATCATTCTGTCCCCCAGGTCTTTTCGTCTTCCGGCTTCCCCGAGAAGATAATGCACAAATCGACCGACCAATCTATATTGCTGATCAAGCAGTCCTGTCTTCGTGAACTATGAACTATGGGCTCACTTCTTTTTTTTTAGATGGCTATTTTTATTTTTTCGATGATTTATCTTTGTACCGAAAAAAAAAATAATTTTTCCCTCGTTGGTTATAGTGTTCATATCCGCGAAATACACGCGTTTAACGAATGTCGCAAATCAACAGTCCGAATTTATCGTTTCATTAGCGCGGTAATCAAATCAGACGATGTGTCTGCCCCCCCACACACACATGCAAGTAGCTTAAATCAATCTCACCAAACAGACGAGTCGTAAATTACGCGGTGACTTATCGCGCGCCGCGAGCCCAAGATTCAATTTAATTTCAAAAAAGAGAGCGTGCGCTGAAAAGGTGCGGAGGCCAGCCTATAGCTATTCTCCATATATATAGCTCGCGAGCGCGAAGCAAAGTTTAGTCCTCCCCAGCCTGCCCGAAGTTACTGCTAAAAGCCAATCCGGCCGAGTGCGATTAGCGTGACCATCTACCGTTCTCTCTCTCTCTCTCTCTCTCTCTCTCTCTCTCTCTCTCTCTCTCTCTCTCTCTCTCTCCCTTGTTCGCTCTAAAGTGCATCTACTATATTCCTCTCGGATGCTCGAGTATAGAAAGGGAGGGAGTATATAGTTCTATCGCGCAATTTCGAGTTTCGCGCGCCAACCGAGAGCGCCATACTACTACTACTACTACTACTACTACTACTACTACTACTACTCTCTCTCTCTCTCTCTCTCTCTCTCTCTCTCTCTCTCTCTCTCTCTCTCTCTCTCTCTCTCTCTCTCTCTCTCTCTTACGCGGAGTTTAAATAATACGATGGAATTTTCAGTTTCCCAGATTTACTTTGTCCTCGAGTTTCACACAGCGCGTATATAGGGGGGAAACTTGCGAATTCTAGTTTATTGCGTGTACTTCGGTAGCTGTGTTGCGTTATACCCTCGGTATGTACGCGTTTTTTTTTTACGTTTTACATTCTTTTATTTTTTTATTTTTACGCAATAAGAAAACTCGAAAGTATGGCAACAAAAACTTTGCAATCAGGGAAAACCTTCGATCGGCACTTTGCAATCCGGTCCCGTCTCTTATTTTCAGTTGAAGAGCAAAAAGCTAACCCAAGCAGCTAGCGAGCGAACTTTCCGAGATAGATAATACCTTCGAGCTAACCAAGTTAGAAAGCCACATTTGCCGTGGTTCTAAGATAGAGAGGGGAGAGGCACTTTGACCGTAAAGGAATGGCAGCATGTCCCGTTAAGACACGAGAACCAAAAAAAAAAAATGAAGAAGAAGAAGGAGAGTGGAAAACTTCTTAATCGAGCGCAGGGACTCGCGCAACTACATTTGGCCGCGCGTCGCTGGATTTTTCTCGATTTAAGTTTCGTCCCCCACACACACACACACACACCCACACACATACAGTCGCTAATGGATTCCAAAAAAAAAGAAAATCCAATCACGCGCTTACATAATCGCTGTCAAAAGGGGTGGAAGGAGGAAGGAAGGGAAGTAGATTTGTGTGCAGGGGCCATTAATTAATCTCACGGTGATAAATGCTAAGTCCCGTGCCAACTGAACGGAGATGTAAGTCCAGAGAGAGAGAGAGAGAGCAGCTGCGGCCAAATCATTCTACCACCACAACCAACCCCCCTCGTGCCCCTAAAACCGGACGATGCGACGGAGATGAAGCCTAGGAATATGCATGAGCGTTTGGCCCTGAGCTCTCCAAGATAGTGGCGATTCCAAATGGATGGAAAACCGTACCACCCCACACACACACCCTTTTCCGTATAAATCTGGTTGAGAGGGTATATACGCCGTTGGGTGACCTCGACTTTCCTTTCTATTTTTGTTTTTTTATTATTCCACGGAGATTGGACGATTTATCGGAAGACCGTGTAATTTTCCGAAAAAAAAATTTTTCTTTGGGTTACGAGATTTTCTTTTTTTTTTATCTCCGCGAGAGATGGAGGGTATAATTTGATAAAGGTGTATCAGCGTTTCAAAGGTCGTCAGACCGGAATCAATAGCCTTGGAAGGGGGGAAGTGAAGGGAGCTTTAAAACTTTAAGACCCTTTAAGTTACTTACAATGTATATACTTATTCTCCTTGAGCAGAGAGAGAGAGAGAGAGAGAGAGAGAGAGAGAGAGAGAGAGAGAGAGAGAGAGAGAGAGAGAGAGAGAGAGAGAGAACGGCTTCGACGCGAAGTCGAGATATCTGTATAAGAGTTTACAAAATTGACTTTGCTCTCGTGGCTTTAGCTTCCCCCTCATAAGTACTGTGATAAAGCTCAAAGTTACAGAATATACAATTATGAAATTGAGCGAAGCTCATTAACCGTGACTAAGAACTATACTTATATATACATCGTGCGCGCTGTATCCGAGCGATAGAATATAATTGGCAAATAACAAAGAAATAACGCAAAACGTCCAATCAGTGCGAAAGAACAAAAAAAGAGAATACCCTTTAAAAGCAACAACTCTATTTTCATCCCTTTGTCTTTTTTTGTTCAGAGAGAGAGAGAGAGCAAATGAAAAGCGATAAATTGGAGATCCGCGTAATCCCAATCTACGAGTCTGTGGAATCCGATCGGAGTCTGCATCGCATAACCAGCAGATGGTGCGCCATCCAACTGGATTACGACACCTCCGAGAGAGAGAATGTACAGCAGCAGCGGCAGCAGCAGCAGCAGCAGCGACCAAACAAACGGCCATTGTGTTTCGCGCAGACTGCGTCCGATTGACTCGGACACGCTGCTGCTGATGCGCGCATTGTGGCAGCAGCGAGCTCTTCTCTTCGTGTACCCAATGCCAATTAATTAATTCAGACGATGCCAACTCTCTCCGTTGATAATTTTCTCGTTAGGAGTGTCGGACGTTACATTGAATTTACGACTATGAGAGAGAGGGAGAGAGAGAACAGTGCTATCCAGAAGATAATTAGGCAATCGATACTCGCAGTTCGCAAATGTATTTCCCGATACGCTCTTATTAAACTTGATGAAAAAAGATTCCCACAAAAAAAGAAAGTTTAATCCGCCTATACATATATATACGTAACTAAACGCGAAAATGTGCCTTATAATTTGGCAATAATTCATTGGCATCAGACATATCAGACCGCCAAACCATGATTATTTACCCTGAAGAAAAAAAAAGAAGAAAAGCAGCCAGTCAACACAGCGGCTCGCGAGCCAAGAAATATTCCTCCGGGCACTCGGCCATAAAACAAAATAGAAGCCCCACGCGCTTGTATGTGTGTGTATGTGTACGTAACGTTTTCTCCTTCTCCCTCCTTCCTTCCTCCTTCCTCCATATCGCAGAAAAACTATTGCAATGGCCCATGCCGCGCGTTCATCTCTCGCTTTCGGCCAGTATTTCTCCCTTATTTACGATTCAATAAGCGAAACGTTAGTCTTTTCGCGGAGTATACGAGAGAGAGAGAGAGAGGGAGAAAAAACAGAAGACGGCGCAGTGACATGTACACTGCGATTACGAATTATTAGCTGGAGGGTTGAGGGGAAGGTTCGGTTAGTTTTGGGATTGTATATTTGTTTGCTTGAGTTACGATAGTTTAATGTCTGACTAAACATTGACTGTTTCTACTTACACTTGTGTAGTTTGTTAGACTAGTTTGCTAGTTATACAATCAATCACGGTATAGGAAGGATAAGTAAGTTTTAACAACTATTTCCAAACAATAATCCCCGAGTCGAGTAAAGGAAAAAAAAAGCTCGAGGGATCAATTCTTTTTCTCTCCGTTTCGCTTATACATTTCTCGTTTTTTGTTTCCCTGTGTACCCTCATTTTCTCGATAAAATCCTCTCTCTTTCTCTCGCGGGCTCAGGCCTTGAAATAAGAAAAGTTTTTTCGAGCGCATTGCTGTGTATTGGAAGTAGCATTGTTTAATTTTGTTTTCTCTCTCTCTCTCTCGAGCAGTTTCTTCGTGGAAGGAAAGGAAAAGCTTCTCCCTCTCTAGCGAACGATAAATTTTCCTCCCTCCTCCCCTTCAAGGGAGTTTTTGACTTCGATTGTCTGGATTCAATTGTCAGGAGAAGATTGAATTATCGCTGAAATTTTTTTTCCTCTCTCCCTCTCTCTCTGTCTTGGCGTTCGCGTACACTACGGAATTACGTGACCCAGTATAGTTTCTACTCTCTTTCCCCATTTCTTTTAGACGTGTAATTCCTTCGGTTTCTGTTTCTAATGAAACATTTCGAAAAAAAAAAAGAAAAAAGTTTTTATTTTATAAAAATTCTTGTTTGTTTATTTACAAGTATTCGCTTTTTATTTACCAGCTTAAAATTGCGTATACGATGCAGAGAAAAAACGAAAAACAATGGCATTTTCGAGCAGCAAAATAAGAAAAAAAATAGAGAGCGAGAAGCCAAAGCAATACACGCGACGACCTTTGTTACGCATTCGTGCAATAATCCCCTATCGAAGCGATAAGGCGAGAGGCGTGAGCATACGGACGACGAGGTGCTCGTTAAGCTGATTACTCCACAACAGCAGCAACGTTAGAATCGAAGTGGATATGAGGTGTAGAGAGAGAAAAAAAAAGATTTATTTTTTTCTTCTTAAAATAATATTTGAAATTTTGGGTCATTGGCGAGTTTTAATTTCGTGGAATTTATAGATAAAAATCTCCCGTTCTTTTTATACCCCAGGATTGTGGTTTTTGATAAACCGTACGTTTCTCGTGAAGGCCGAAAGCTATTCTTTATTCGATGCGGAAAGGCAGGTAAAGTCTAGAAAAAGGATCGTTTCTGTGGAAACTAATACTGGTAACCGCGGAATGAATGCCCCGTAGCTACTTTTCTCAGAATCATAAGGTAAAATTCATTTTCACAGTCAACATACGAGAATGAGCTTCAAAACGCGTAATTAATAAGGCGTTTCCTGGTAAAGCCGCTTTTATTGAATACTGAATTGAAAATCATACAATTTCCGCGATGAATGCATAAATCCCCCGCGTTAATAAATTGATAATTTCGTAATTTCGCGCGTTTAATTTATTAACGTCGAAAAGCTTGCTTTCATCGTGTAAAAGTTAATTAAACAAAACCATATCCAAGAAAAAAAAAATTTCCTCAACACACACACACACACACCGATTATAATCCACCCCCGTCGCGCTTGAGCAACAAAAAAATGAAAACGAGCAATAGCGCTACTACGGAGAAAAACATTCGACGTAGTCGTAGTCGTCGTCGCGCCGCACGACAGCAGAAAAACAAAATGAATTACGCACCGCGGAGGGATAAAACAAACGAAAGAAAAGCCATTCGCAAATTACACGCTGAAAAGCGTCGTCGCGAGATAAAAAAAAAAGAAAGAAAGAAAGGAGGAAAAGCGCAGTTAAGAAAACGCGCGAGCGCGCGCAAGAGAGAGAGAGAGAGAGAGAAATAAATTCTCGTAATAGCGACTTTCGTTAAGAGAGCCAAAGTGTCAACGTCCCGCGGCGAATTGTCTTCTCTGCCCGTTTGCGCTCTCCGTGCGGCGAGACGCTTTATGAAGATTTGTTTACTCCGTCTATAGTTTTTTTTTTATTTTTTACGCTTTCAATGAAGATTTATTCGCTTTATTACACTCTGCGAGCCGAGATTTATTTCGTCTTGAGTCTGTTTATTTTTATTATCGTTGAAAAATAAGAAACAATCGACATTTCAACTCTGATTGAAAAAACTTCTCTTTACGTTACTTTATTTTTCAATCCAACTAATCGACTTTTTCATGGCACACACGCACGCGCGTATACTTCTTACGCCAAGTACTAATAAAGCCAGTGAAGGAGTGGGGGTGAAGGTAAAGTGCGCTATACGCTGCATCATAGAAACCGAATCGATAGCAATATAACGAGCCTTAATAACTCGATTTTAACGAGCCCTCGCGTCAGCGTCACACACGCGAGAAAAAGGAAGAAAAAAAACACACAGAGCGAAATTTCTTCGTTCGTCGGCACTCAGTCAATTGGCTCGTTCCATTCCCTCGTCATTTTCTTTTCTCCGGAGAGTAATCCAGCTCGCGTTCGCTTTTCTCCCATCGGCGCGGTTAATGGCCTGTTGGTCGCACCCGTTAGGTATAGAGAGAGAGAGAGAGAGAGAGAGAGAGAGAGAGAGAGAGAGAGAGAGAGAGAGAGAGAGAGAGAGAGAGA
>JAWWMK010043354.1:0-11261 GCA_035047105.1 Galeopsomyia nigrocyanea
TGGGCTTATTTTAAAGGGTGAAGAAAGAGCTTCAAAACGATCTATCGCACGTTGAAAATTTCATCTTCTATCAAAAGTTATAGCTGTTTGTTTAAAATGCACGGAATTCACAATTAGAAAATGTATATAAAATTCAAAATGTTTCTATGTTTACGTAACACTATAAAGCTTATTCGTATAACTATAATATTTCAAGAAAAATTTCAAGACAAATTCTGGTGTATGAGAATTTTCGTGCTCTTCGGGAAAGCATACTGCTAATGCAATTAGCAGCAAATCTGTTAGCTTGGTATTAAAGCTAAACTATAGTAATAATCACTTTACTTTTATAAAAATCTAGAAATATAGCTTAAAAGCTACTCAATAAAAAATAATCAGCGTAAAAAACTAATAATTGTTTAAATAAAAGGGGGTGCCCATTTTATATGCCATGCCCATTGGACCCCGCTCTCCCCTAGTGACTCAAATAGCCGTCTACCCGCGCAGAAATTGGCTACACCCACTGTAGCTTACATCTCCCCTGCTCGCGCCAGTATACATTATACAAGCATTCACACGGCAAAGGGCAGAGTTTTAAGCTTACTCCAACTCTCGACAGCCCTCGCCAGTTCTCCGCAGGCTGCCAACGCTGCAAGAAGCTAAAACATCAGTCTACATCAGTCTACATTTACAAAGTAATTAACCATTGGAATCGAACAGAAGGACGCGTCGACGAAGACTGCACAGCAATTCAAGATGACTCCGAAACCGTAAGTTATTATATAATCAAATCCGTACAGCATCGTCTTCATTAGTCATATTTTTGATCGTAAATAATTCAAATGAGACATTACATAACAATGGAAATTTAAATATATCGTCGTTTTTACCTAGGGCCGCGCGTATAATAGTTTGCATGTGTTTTACCGCTTGATGTATGCCAAACCATCACAAGCGGATCGCTTTTATAACATAACATCACATATTTGATTTCATATGTTACCGCATCAATATTGATATTGTACAAATTAAAAGAGAATATAAAAAAAGTACAGATTAGAAGAGAAATCAGACATGAAATTAGAGACAAAAAATATTCAACGTTAGAATTTTCCAAGTAATTTTCATAAAATAAAAGTAGATGCCGAAATTCTGAATAACGAGCGAGAGAGAGAGAGAGAGAGAGAGAGAGAGAGAGAGAGAGAGAGAGAGACAGACAGAGAGTGAGAGAGCGAAAATAAAGGAAATAGTGGAAAGGCGGAAAGATGAAAGGCTGTAGGTAGTTGACCGCAGTGAAAGATGCAACGTCAAGACCCGAGGTTGGGCGGCTCAACTGTGTTAATAGATTTTCCCCTCCTAAGGGATCTATAGGCTGAAATCTCTATTAGGTATTTGCCGTTGAACTAAGACGGACAAAGAGAGACTTTCCGCCGCTCTTTCTACAATGCCGACGTCTTTGAGCCGCAGTCTTGCATTCCAGAGAAAAAATTAATTTACCTTTTTGCTACATTTAGCATTAAGTTTTTATTCGCCCTCATAATTTCTAATAGCATAAATTTATTTCCGCGACTTTAACTTTAGTAGAACTACGTCTAATTAATTTATTGATAAGCGCGTTAGCTAACCGAGAAATAGTAAGATTTTACTTTGAAATGTTTTAAAAGATTCATGCTAGCGGCGTGCAATAAAATAAAAACGCTTCAAAAATCCTTCATGAGCACGCATTCTACGATTAATATTGAATTTAGTTATCACGCGCACCAAGCGCATCGCTCGCGCAAGTAAAGAAAGGCCCTAAGGCAATGAGAGCGAGGCATGTTTTTTTTTTATTCCAGGTTCTTTTCGTATACGTATTGCCCATAATAAATATTTATGGAAACCATCACATGCGCAAATCGACAAAAAATGTCAAAATTCGAGAAAGTTGGAGAAAATTTTCAAATAACGTGCACGCTCTTGGGGATGAGATTTTTTCAATCTATGTTAACAAATAGAACCTAAAAAAACCTGGACCCATCTCCGATCACGCACATGACATCTTTTTTTCGCTTATAAAGGTTCTAAAATTAACTAAAAAATAATCCAATTTCCTATGGTTTATTGGAATTTCACAGAAAACGAAAAGTCAGCATTAATCTGACTTGAAAATCGAATTCTAGGGATCAAAACACGTCGGAAACCATATTTTGTTTTTATTTTCTACTCGAAATTTTGACCCCGATAGAGTTTTTTAAAGCATAACAGTGCATAAATACTAAATAACTAATAAAATCTGCTTTACGCGTATTTTAAACCGCAAAATTAGATTTTGAAGTTAAATTATCGTTATCACTTTTCGTTTCTTATTAAATTTCAAAAAAACCATAAAAACTCAGATTTTCGTTTCGATCAATATGTCAGAGTTTTAATTCATATGATTTTAACACCCTTACAGGCAAAAGAGGGGGTGTCACATTAATAAAGGGGATGGGCCAGAGCATTGCAAATCTTCTGAAGACCCGTAGAACCACGTGCCCCTAAAATTGAGAGCTTGCACGCAGTTTGAATATTTGAAAATACTTTCTCGAATTGTGGGATTTTTTATGTCGATTTGATCATGTGTGCCTCTGGTTGCTCAGAACTACTAACATCGGTATTTTTCTAAACTCAAATTTGATAAATTAAATTGTCCATGTAGCGTAACCCCACTCTAATTTCCAAAAATTCCTTCATTATTGAAATTTCTTCCTCATTAATAAAAACAAATTGACATAGGTTTTGTATCTCTTATTAAAAATAATAACTTGACGTGTTGCAAAAACATTAAGACAGACAGGAATTGAACCTAGATATCGATATCTACATACATGTATAAATTTTCATTTCAGGACGCAATTAGGACGCAAGCTGATGACTTTTGTCACAGCACTGCACCTGCTACTGTCGGCAGTTATCGCGCAAAGCAGCGAAGATGCCTCTGAAGTGAAACCGTTTGCAGAATATGACCTTAGCCTCACAAAGGCTCATCCCATGACCCGTACAGATGTGATCTATGCCCATCGTAACATTGTTGCAACGAAAGAGGTATGGAACCATTTGAGGCCAACTGGTTTCTGGATAAAACTAATTACTCCAGATCCCAATAGTACGTCGAGTGAGTGTTTCCAGACGTTTCATCCAGCAGCAGTGCTTAGCTTAAAACGACTGAGCTACGAAACTATATTGTTCGACGCTCTACCGTTAAATATAAGCGAACGAACGAAAAGGAAACCTGTTTTACTGAACATCAAGAACTGCAGCTATAAATCTATCTACGATGGTCCCGTGTCGTTAGATTACAAAATTTTCAAGAGCAACAATGCATCCGACCAAAGCTTCACTCTACTCATGAATGGCAAGCCATATTGTCGTGGTCACAATTGGTGTAGGCTATTTTTTAACCCTGTTTACCATAAGTTCGAGCCTCTCGACTTTGATTTACCTTCTGATGCGATTTCTAACATCAAACCGGCAACATCCTTCGATGGAAATCTCTTTATCGTAGATTTTCTCGATGAGACGAAAACGTGCAAGATACGTTTGTACAACGTTACTAATCATTCAGCTTCATCAAATTATAAAGAACTGCTCAGCTTAGCAAACTGTGTGTCCTTTAGTTCCGGTTGGCCCCAGAGGAGGTACGAGATAATTTCGTCGCTCCTGTCGTACTGTTGGAGAACGAATCAAGATACAGATGAAGATAAATATGTCCACTGCGCAGCATTTCACGAAGACGGCAGCGTGGTTGTCAATCAAACTATCGTTTATTCCGATATTATCAAATTTTTCAAAGTGCAAAGCATTCCAAATGGATTGGTTCTTATCGGCAAGCGCGAGTGCGCTAACGAAGCCAAGTGTTCGAATGTTCAGGTGACTGTAATTACGAATGATAGCTGCGCGGATTCACACTGTAATTCAGCGCCACAAGGAAGTGGATCGGTAACAGTCAGGCATCGTTATTATAATTTTAAATGTCGTCCATTTTTTGTTTCGCAAATGTATTTTCGAGTGAACGTTCCTAATGACTCGGTCGAAGTGGATCACATGTGCATCTACAAGCACCGCACTGATGACGGAAGTTCGCATGTTCATGTCTTGGCAGGTGAATAGATTGATGAAGCTTTTACTGTACACGATATATGCACAGTCGAATTTTAATGCTAAGTTAATATATCACATTTGTATGAAACACAACAACCATTATATTACAATTTTTACTGATAATCACATTTTTGAATGATAAATAAACAAACGTATTACGCAATTATTATAAAGTATGGAAAAAGATTATTGGCAAAGTTGCCATTCTTTTTCCTAATTAATTTAATTAAAACGTGTTTTTCCCTCTCTCGCCAATTATTACCCATAAGAACTTATCAAATAATATTTTAAGCTATCCTTACAAAAATATAGAAGTAAATTATTGGATTATAATAAATAATGCCGAAAGAAAGCTGAACAAAGTAAAATTTGAAGATGATAATTGTGGCCAATCGATGCCGGTAGTTTAATAATTATGAAAATTGCTCTTTTATGTCAAGGGCAGTCATTTTTGTTTTATTTCAACAAATTTCTTTGTAAAACATGTATTATATTCTGTCTATTTCTAAAAAAAGTTTCATTTCAGTGTTTATTAGATTTTTCAATCTGTAATCATAAAACAATACAAAAAAATATTTATAGAAAATTGATGAAATTTATTGCAGCTTTCTTTTAATCGCTTGACTAAACAGTACTTTGCAGAATATACTTATTTATTATGTTAATAAACTTTGTCGACATTTTTTTTCCGTAAATTTGTCTAAATCCAACACTACAAAAGCCGAAAAAGTGTAATTTTTATCTGGGCGTTTTAAAACATTTCTAGTCATGAAATATATGGCTTATATTATAAGGAACATTTTTTCGAAAATTTCCACGTTTTAAGTACGGATCCCGCACCTTTGATTGGAACTGCAACTTACCTAGCGCGAGAGAATGGCATTCCATTGGTTCTAATTGTTCTTGATGCTTCAAAAAATGTATTGCAACAACTTCTGCCCGAGCACAATATCACGTCAGTACCATTGTGAGTTCCGACATGTTCCATCGGCTATCATTCCTTAAAGCAGCGAATTCTGGCATCAGAAATTTGGCTTTGGGTTTTTTAATTTATTAATAAATCGATTGGTTCAAGTTTCCCGCGAGCACTTTATGACGTAGCCATTACGGGACGAACTCTTGGACTACCTATACCAACGGTAACAAGGGAGCTTCTTTTTCTTTTCTATTATATTCTTTCTGTTATGTAATGGATGGATTAATTAAATACATGCTATTAGGGCAAGCCCAGTTTTTGCATGGGGCTTAATGGGTTAAATTGAATAACTTTTGTACCATAATGAAATACCAACATACTATTGATATTTGCACTCCATATCTGCAGTAACAGTACTTAAAGTGTTTGTTAATTTATAATTACAGAATCGTCTAGAAGATCAGAAACAGCTTTCCAATACTGATCTTGAATAATTTTTCAAGCACTTAAAAACTGAATACCTCCGATATATTTTACAAACTATGAAGCCATCCGATTGCGTTGATAATAATGAGACGACATTGCTCCATTCGGCAGTTATTGATGGTAATATCTCCATGATCAAATATTTGTTGGATATTGGTTATGACGTCAACGCCAAAAATACATTAGGTGATACGGCATTTGCTGATAGCTTTAAAATCAATGAATTTCGAGGCGCTATAAAAATTTTGTTGGATGCAGATGCTGATGTACGTATTACCGACGCGTTAAGCGGCCAAAATGCTTTAAGAATTTTTATTGCTGAGCGAGACAGACATTTTGCAGGACTGGTACCTGAGATCAGCAACATTGCATTACACATCGTGGACAATTTAAAAAGAAGCAACCTCGATACTGAAGCGCTAGTTGACTTATTCGTTGCAGCTGATTGGCCCTTAGAATATGTTTTATCAATGAATGACACTGGGATCATTAGGCAATTTTTGAAACGCAATACCTCAGACGATTGCAAGAGAGGAATGGGCTTTGCCGTGAAACAATGTGCCTTTGAAAATATTTCATTGATTCTACGTTACGGTAATGAGTCTAGGATATCTGCTTTTTACCTAAATCTATCCTGCCTTTTTATGATGGATAAGATGCAATTGTGGAAAGTTTTGATTGAATGTTTGCCTGATTGGGACGTTTTCAACTAAGAGGCACTCCGGCAATTAAATTTCATGTTTAAAGCAGCAAATATGGAAAATCTAAAAATATTGCTAGATTGTAAAATTCATTTACAAGTGAGAGCAAAATTTGGAATAGATTTGCGGGTGTCTATATTTGGTAATCACAGAGTCGATGCATTCGATATTCTGCAGAAGAAGGACTTCAACGTAAATGCACCAGTACGAACAACAAACTGCTTTGCATTTCGCTGTCACGAACAATTCACAACATGAATATATATATATATATATGTATATATATATATATCCTGCTGAATTCAGGTGCCGATGTTCAAATCAAAAACTCATGGGGAAGAACAGTTCTTTTCGATTGTGTGAATAAGATGACAGTATTCCATCTTGCTGAAAGTGAAAATTCTCCCCTATAGGAATTTTTGCTTGCTCAACTTGTAATTAGCTGTGCACAAAGTGTAACAATCAAACAAGCCATTAAAGATCAAATCTATTCCAATAAAAAGTATTCACAAATTTACGAGACATGTTGTCAACAATTACAAACTTTGAAAAAATGGAATATTGCAGGATCTATTACGATGTTCAATGTTCTTACCGACAAAATTGAAAATCTCCTTCGCGTCGTATACGATCAGGATATTAAAAGTGTGATGAAGCGTTATGCAAATCGAAGCAAATTGCATCCACTTTACTTCTACCTTGAAAACTGGCGGGCCTTTACAATTTGTATAAATTCCAATGTGAAATCGCTAAAATTATTTCCGAAAGGACTGGAAAGTCGGTTGATCATTATCACTTAGTCATCGGGAAAATTTCTGGATATTTAACTAAAAATGACATAAGTTCATTTCTGATGTATATTTTGCAAAAACAACTTTCAGTAATTTCATAATTACCTTTATATTTTTATTTCCTTTCTTTTTTTTTAAAGAATGAATACAATAAAATTATTTATACAACAAAATAATGTCTCTCTGATTGTTTTTGAAAAGCGTTCCGAAAGAATATATGCTAACCTAGTGTATATAAAATTTTGTACCATTCAGAGTGGTAATGAGTTACGTATGGATGCTGTTAAGGAAATTGATGTATATAAGAAAGACAAATATAATCTTTACCATTCGTCAATAACTAGCAAGCTGTAGTCGGTTAGTTTTTAGCCCGGAAGAAAAATGTAGTATTTATGAATGAATATTAATAAAAAGCAAGCCCCGTAACGAATCATTACTTTTTGATGCTAGTTTGAGAACGACAATTACAAATATGTAATAAGTGTGTTTAAACGGACATAAGAATTCCAAAAGTGTAAGAAAAAATTTTGAATAATTAATTTAGTACTTCCAATCTGTGGTTTATTTAAATAATTTATGTAAGAGCAGTATTTTTGGAAAAAGCCGTGAAGGCCGTAGAAGAGCAAATAAATACAATACAATAATAATAAAATGCACTGAAGGTTTGAAAAAAAGAATATCAATTTGAAAATATTATTCAAAAGAATTAAGAATAAAATTGGATATTCAATGGAAATGTCTGATTGCAATTGTATTTTATGGCTCCTTACTGACACAACATTAACTCCCCTCATAAAATCTAAATTTTTGACTATCAGAAACCGAAAAGTTTTATAATAGTAAGGTATATTTACAACGACAAGTACGCCTACTCCAAGCCCAACAGTATTCAACGTTAATATAAATAACCAACTTGTATACGTCCTCAAGTATAATAATGTTCCTTAAAAAAATGATTTGTATTTATAAAAGTATTAAATCAATTAACGATCATTCTCTTACGTTATAACAGTCTTATGCAATTCAATTGCCTGCACAAGATTATTGAACACTAGGCAATCATCATGAGTGTTATCAATACGTGCCGATGGATTACTGGCACATTTTGATGCCCGTTGCAAACGCTAACTGCAAAAACAATGTAACTATTAGCCGGTTGTACAAAAAACTTATGATTAAATAATCGATCACATTTTTTCGTACGTGATTATATCAAATAAACTGCATAAATGTTGCATACACATAGAAAACAACATATCATAAGTGATGAACACTGTCATTATAAAAATCTTCCAGCTATGCCGTGTGATATTAATGGAAAAAAAATACTTCTCCTGATCGATTTAATATTCTGCGTAAAAGCGTAGTATCAATGGTCTGCTGCCGTTTTCCAATGGAACTATGAAATCCAACAATGGCTTGAACGTTGGAATTCCGAGAAAAGTACCCACATTGATACAGAAATAAACTTGAAATTCATATAAACTTTAATTAATTTTACAAGATTTTATTACTAGCAAGAAGAATGTCACATATATATTTGGATGACCAACTTTCCAGCTATTTTGAAAAAATCTCTCGTAAGTGACACTCTCGTTGTGATTTTAAAGTGAATGCGCAATAATATCTAACTCGAGTAAAATATCGAAAGTTTTCTACCTAGCTTTGCGTGATCCTCCATTATTTTCAATTCTTCTTTATCATTTGTCATTTGCCAATCATTAGCAACTGAATCATAAACTGCTCTGAGCTGAAGTATATAAGTACTTACTTCAATGTGACATGATATTTGAATTTATAGAAAACCAAGTAAACTCACCTCTTTTTGATTAACAAGCGTCATTGTTAATTTGATAAGTGCACCATGATAATACATCTCATCCATCATCAAATTTTCCAGTGCAATCATGTTGTGCACCCATGCAGGGAGTAAGAGAAAATATGTTCAATTTTAACGACAATTGAAGATGGCATTACTAGTTATTGTAAGTTGATTGTTGAGTACGACTTACCATAGGAATTATCATACTGTACACTGCAATATAAATACAAATGAGCAGTATTTTATTATAGAGATTTTGATCATCATATGGCCAAACGCCCATAAACTTTTGGGCTTTTACTGGCATTCCCAATGAATACTTTCGTAAACACTATAATTACGTAAATAAAAGGAAATCAAAGCATGCAAACCGGTGCTGTTTTCACATTCGACTGAAGTGACAAAAGCGTGAGAGATCCGTCGAAAGCGAGTGACTATTGATTTTGAGACAGACATGTTTTTATTTATTATTAAACACGCATACGTGCGATAATCGCTGCTGTCGCAGTGCTTCTAGATGTTTACGCACTAGAATATACATTTAATTGTCGATGTAATTATAAAAAAAATTAATCTACAGCCTTCTGAACTCGATGAGCATAGCCGTTTTTTTTATTGAAATATTTATATACATGTACGAAACATAAAAAAAAATTTCCAATCATTGCATATTCCGTAACAATTAAGTTATTCCAATGTTCGCCAAAAACGTGAAATAATTGGATAACCGATGGGGTTTCTATTATTTTTACATAGCATTTCATACATAGAATTGAAAAAAACCTTGAGCCCATTACGACAAATACTTGTGACACTTATTTTTCTTTCATAGAAGCTCTAAAAATTAAGTAAAAAAAATACGCTGCCAGCTGCTCTGGCGGAATGCTTCCTTGGAGATAGAAGATAGCGTTTGTTTATTCATTTTCATATAACAAAAATCGTTTTTATTGCAGTAAATTCCAGAACACTCTCATATCATCAATTGTTATTGATATCACTACTTCAGACTATTGATACAGATTCACGTTTGTAACATGTCACACGTTACATTTATTATTGTTAATAAAGTCTATTTTTATTAACGTGTTCGTCATTATTCATCATTAAGTAACAACATTTATGTATAACGACAAAAATGAATTCTGGCTAGATATTATCAAATTCATCGTGCGACAACTCGTTTTAAAGCTACTTTTATAAGCTTTAAAGTGAGCCCCCGCACGCGTTCTCAAATTCATTCTGAAAACAAAATTACAGCATTTTAGACATAACAATAACTTAAATATCTTACACCTGAAACAGGGTTATTTTGGAGTGAGATAATTTGTGCAACATATTACCGAATTCATCGTGCGACAACTCATTTAAACTGCTTTTATAAGCTAAGAACAGATTGATCTCAGCTTTCTATTGGTAACTCTGAAATTACGGTAGACTCAATATTTCAAGAATTATTTCGATTTCAATAGGGACTCTATTAATCAATCTATGAGATGTAAGTCCCGAAACTTTCTGCGTATTTTTTGTTTTGTTGTACTATTTTCTCTCGAAAATGATTATCGTTTAATGAATATTATATTTCAGATAATGACTTTCATAAAGTCTTCCAGAATACATTTATGGAATATGTTTGCCGCGCCGTGCGAGCGCTTTTCGTCGCATGCCTTATATTATAGCGGCGAATTGTCGAGTGAGATTTTGGCTATAGGACATCGCGGACTGTTTGACAGTGGCATTGATGGCTATGAGCACCGCATCGATTGACGCTATGTACATACATGCACTTCAGCTAAGCATTGCGTGAGGTTATTTGATATGATCAAGTAAAGTATTCACACATCCAGTGGCAATATAAGGTACCTGCATGTACCTAATATACCGCCACTTGCTGGTATTTCAACTGTACGTTTGCTACAGCGGTACGCCGCGGTGACATTATGTTTACACTGTTAAGTAATGAAAGTCCAATGATGCAAATCATCTTCGAATACAACATTCGCTTTACGCGAGCTGCTCTGGATGCGCACATTTTTCAACACTCTCAATTTCCCATGGACGAATATGTGTCGATTTAACTAGTCTAATATGCCTACCTGTGTAAAAAATAAGTATGGCCTAAGTATGGGTAAAGTATGGACAAATTATGGCTACAAAGTATGTCAATGGACACTATCCCATACTTTAGAAAGTCTAGGAAAAGCTAGCCATACTTTATCCCAGACTTTTTAATTGTTCAAAAAAGTATGGCATAAATTAGCTAGAATTTAATCCATACTTTATGCAAGATTTTTTATTTTTACTGATAGTATTCATATATCTACTCAACAAAGTATACACTGAGAGAAAAAAAGCCTAATCATTAGGCACCGCGGTTGCCTAAATTTGACCAAATGGTTGAGGTGC
This sequence comes from Galeopsomyia nigrocyanea, assembly GCA_035047105.1. Lineage (NCBI taxonomy): Eukaryota > Metazoa > Arthropoda > Insecta > Hymenoptera > Eulophidae > Galeopsomyia > Galeopsomyia nigrocyanea. The sequence goes on from JAWWMK010043354.1 coordinate 11,218, forward strand.
CTAATGATTAGGCACCCCCCTAGATATAACAATAATTTAATGCT
>JAWWMK010043375.1:0-11250 GCA_035047105.1 Galeopsomyia nigrocyanea
TATATATATGTATATGCCTATTCATGCGTTGCGCTTTTGCTCATTGTTCGATAATCATCGGATTTATATGCCCTTTAAATCGCTAAAACTGCACCTTCTCACTAGCGCGCGCCTGGGAAAACTTTCGTTTCCTATTATTGTGCTTTTTTTCTCTCTTTCTTTTATTCTTGCCAATCGAAGCTTGCGAATACCTCTTTTTTTTTTCTTTTTCGTTGAGATAATATAATAGTAAAATTTTAATAATTTCCGTAAAACCAAACGAAACGATCGAACAGCAGTTCCCCTTTCGACGAGAAAGCCTCTTAGCGAATCGTCGAAAGAATAACCGAGCGAGCTTTCCTCCGCAGAGAAAGAAAATTAAATTTTATTAAAAGTAAAAAAAAAAAGAGAGGAGCGAGAGATTCGGAAACAAACAATCGCGAAGCAGCGAGAGAAAAACTTGGAGAGGCTCCAAAGAGAAAAAAAAAAGTAAAAAAGAAAAAGTTAGAAGAAGAGAGATAAGGAAAGAGAATTCGAGCAGACTTTTCAATTCCATTTCGGGCCGAGATCCCTCGCATAGCCTTTTTCCCTCTTTCTCTCCGGCCGCGCGTAATAAACGAAAGGCTCGTTTGCGTGCTCTTGGGTAATCGATCGTCTATCTCGAGATGCCAATTTCTCTCGTTCGGAGAAAGAAAGAAAGATAGCAAAGACCAGGGGGGATACAAAGTATTAAAGCAACCTTATTCCGATATTTGATTTACACACGAAACGGAAGTGATTCTTCCTTTTTTTTTATTTTCTTGCGATCCGCGTATTAATGGAAAGTTATCGTGTAAATTGACCGATAAACGATTAAACACTCGAAGAGGATATAGTAGAAAGTGCACGTATACATTAATATCGCGTCGAAGCAATAAAACAAACGTCAGCAGTTGATGCGATTGAGCGTTCAACTTTTCCCATCTGTGGACTGAGGAAGGAAGAAATAAAGACAAAAAAAGCCTTTGAACACGCTGGGGCAAATAAAGTTTCTCCGGTACACTTTCAAGCCGTAGCTTGGATTTTTCATTCGTATATATATGTATATATACAACGTGGTTCGCGTGGGAGGTCATTAGAAAGTCGCGGGGAAATCTGCTGGTTGTCGGAGATTTTCTAAGCCACCTGCTGATACACCGAGATAAATTCGATGTTAAATCGGGGAAAAAGAAATAATTTTTTTTTTCTTCGCATTTCCAAAATAAAATACGTACGGTTGGTTATCCTACAAACAACAGATAACGGAGCACAATAAGTCATTAATCTCATATAATGTATATGTCCAATTCCACAAAAAACTCCCTTAATTCAGCACGGGTTCTGAAAAATGTCAAACTCAATCGACGCGGACGCTCCTAATTCCTTCGGGATATCATTCTATAATACACAAGGAATCGAAAAAAAATGGGCCTATTCACGAAAATGCTTGTGACACTCTTTTTTCGCTCGTGGAAGTTAAAAAAATTATTGAAAAAGTAGGTAGTTTCTACGGTTTTTTGGAAATTAATGAAAAATGATAGCGTTAATCTGACTTCAGATTCGAATTTTACGTCAAAAAATACGTCGAAAACCATATTTTGTTTTTTTTTCTACTTCAAATTCCGGCCTCTGTAGAGCTTTATAAAGCGTAACAGTTAAAATCACGTAAAAACTCTGACATCTACGTAATCGAAAATCTGACTTTGTGGCTTTTTATGGTTTTTTAGAATTCAATATAAAATAAGAGTAGATAGCGTTGATTTGATTTCAGATTCGGATTCTACGGCTCAAAACATGTCGAAAATCATATTTTGTTTTTTTTTTCTCGTCGAAACGCGCAAATTTCATTATACCTGCGAAATTTTCGATTTCATGATTTTTTAAGTTTTATGAACTGTTATTTTATTATAAAGCTCTACAAAGGCCGGAATTTGAAGTAGAAAAAAAAAAACAAAATATGATTTTCGACGTATTTTTTGACGTCCGAAGTCAGATTAACGTTATCATTTTTCATTTTTCACTCAATTCCAAGAAAACGTGGAAATTTACCTACTTTTTTTCTATTATTTTTTCAACTTCTCCGGCCGAAAAAAGGGTGTCACAAGAATTTCTGTGGATGGGCCCAATTTTTTTTTCACATTCTCAAACCTTCTAGAATGATATCCCGAAGGAATTAGGAACGTCGATTGAGTTTGACATTTTTCGGAACCGGTGCCGAATTAAGGGAGTTTTTTTTGTGGAATTGGACATATACATGCTGTATACGTTATTACCAGCACAAATTATGTCGAATGTACATACGAGGCTCAATCAATCATATAAGATAGATCTACCATATGAGATATCAAAGAGACTTTTATACAATATTCGCTGTTGTTTTTTTCTTTGATAATCTGATACTCTAAGCAAATTAGCTTCGGGATTCTCGCGCCGAGTATATAGCGTAAACAAGCAGCGCAGGCACTTTCTTTCGGTACTTTTTCTCTCTCCTCTCGCCGAAAAAGAAAAAAAAAGTAGTAGCAGCGAGTCGTGCGATAGCGCTCCGCGTAATTGGGAGCGAGTGTACACGCGCGCGCGCGCGGGAGAAAGTGTACATGCACTACTCTCGCTCGACGAAATACTGATGAACGTTTTCTCTCTCTCTCGCGATTTTTCTTTCTTTTATTTTGGTTGTTCTTTATCTTTTGAAAGTTCGAAATTCAGAGCTACTTTCGGATTTCTTGGCTGATTTTTTACCTCTTTTTTTTTTGAAAGTGTTATACGATTCGAATAGCTTTTTTTTGGTTGTTGTGAAATGCACGCGAGCTTTTTTTTTTATTTGTGGTTTGATGCTCGTACAAAATGATATTTTTTTCGTTTAGCTGTAATTCTTGGCGAACTTAATTTCATTTCTAAAGTGTATAGCGACCTCGCTGAATTTTATATACTTACGTGGATATAAAAGAGCTTTCGTTCGGATTACTATGTGATTCGAGGGAAAAAAAAAAGGATTTTAAACGGATTCAGGACGTGAATAAAAAATACTTGGCGGACAGAATAAAATAATTCAATACTCTCCTCCTTCGATCATTGAATTTCAAGACTGAAACCCGTTGTGAATATAATATAGACGAAGAAAGCAAGCGCGCACGAAAATCATCGAAATTCAACTCGCGATGCAGCTTCTCGCGCTCGTTTTCTTTCACTTTCCTCCCCTATATGTATATATACGTAAGATATATACATATACGCTTGACATTCCATCGACGTTGTCGACGCGACGTCACCCAATTTTCTCGAAAACTAAAAAGACGTGGGAAACGTTGCTTCGACAGGTTGCTGACACTTCCTGCGATAGAGAGAGAGAGAGAGAGAAAGAGATTAGCATAGATGATCGTTGATTTTTCAAATTGACAGGCGCGAACGTGAATTTCCGGTTAAAGTATTTATTTTATGTTTTATAAGTTCGATAAACGATTAAAAGGCGATAATTTGTTTAAAAAAATCAAAAGTTTCGACGCGGCGAGCGTATGTGTACAGGTAACTTTCTCCCCTGACTCGATGGAAAACGTGCTCGACTTTAGAAAACACGTTGCTGTCTGCAATTCGGTTTATTTATAAAAACAGCCACGACCGTGAAATTAAAATACCGCCAGTCACAATGAATTTACCTTCCTGAGTATACGTTTCATCAATTTTCATTATCACACACCGCGTGATTTTTCTTTTTTTGTTCACGAGTGTTTTTTTTTTTTTTTACACGGTTCTATATATTCCATTGAACGGAGGCGCGTGCAGGAATTGCACACGAAATTCAAGCGATTCCGTGGCAACGATTGCAGTTTTAGAAAGTGCTCGCTCGCTCGAGTTGGTTTATATCCATGGAAAAGCGATAAAAACGTCTGCTCTCGATCGATGGTACTTCACATCACCGCACAGCGTGGAAATAAAAAAAAAAAGCTCAGATTTATTTTTTTTTCTCGTTCGTTAACGAATAACAATGCAATTATTCGCTTCATGTACGATACGTTGGTACGACGGAAATAATTCACTTGTCAAATTTTTTCGACAACCGCTGAATTAATCGAATTACTTGCGAGGTTGTAATACATCGCGTCGAATGAAAAAGTGAAGTTATATAGTAACTAAAAGTCCAAAGGTAGGTATATATAAAGAGAAAGTTCGCAAGTGTATAAAAGTCGTAAAAAATGCATATAAACGCAGCGGGTGCGCGAGCGAGTTTTCGTCCCATTCTCTCTCGAGTTTTGAAGATTGCACTCGCGAAGAAGAGTAAAAAAAAAATAGTCGGAGACTAGACGTCTGTTTCATTCTTCAAGCGAGCTCGCGCGACATGTTTCCCTCGGCAGACTGCAATATAACGTGGCGGCGAGTTTCCGGGCGTCAAACGGAAAAGACCCTCTCGTGTGCTTTAGAAGGCTTCTTTTTCTCTCTCTCTTGTATGTACGTGATGCCTTGGCAATGCTTGCCCGCAGACACAATGAGCTCACGTTCGTCCGGTTCACTTTCTACCTTGAACGTTTTGTTGCAGTGCGCGCGGCTCTTTTACTTTCGTTTCGAGAGTTGCTCTCTTCTTCTTTTCTTTCTTTCTTTCTTTCTTTCTTTGTCGTCGTCGTCGTCGTCGTACGATGGAGATGCATGATTAAACGCAGCGGAGAGCTGGTTTGCCACGTCTGATCTTTGATAACGCCCCGTTTCTCTTGCGACAGTGCAACTCTTGTAATATGTATATAGCCTTCTCGAAAAAAAAAAAAGAAAGACGAGAAACGCATCATTTGCTTGATGCGGTGCTGCGTGCTGTTATGAAAAACCAAGTTTTCTTTTTCTTTTTTTGTTTTGGAGTTTGCGTAATGTGTCTGGCGAGCGTTGCATTCGTTCGTTGTTTTATTGTGAATATATGGTGAAATGGCGAGTTTGGTTGCGGTTATAACATGTTTTGTAAATACATTGGCGAGTAATTTTTTCGTCTGATTACTCTGATTAACAGTGTCTGAGAGAGGTTAATCATATAACGCTGCGCTTAAAAAAGTTGTGCTGCATTTTAATAAACATTTGACTCTGATAACTATTTGATTTTAATGTATAACCATATCTCTGGAGATAATTTGAGTTTAAAATAATATAATTCATGAACGTTCGCCAAATTTAAGATGCGAATAAACAGCAATTATGCAAAACATATCGATATACTTTACGGACTTTTCAGCTCATTTTTTATGATCGCTGTCGACTGAAAAAATGAGGAAATTATTTAAGATCTTTCATCATGAATTCAGAATTTCAACAGTTTCTGCTTAAAAATAAATGCATTCTATCAAAAAAGAATTAAAGAAGTTTTTTAAATTCAAATCTGATATATAAGATTTTTTCCATTTGTAAATAATACAATTTTCAATATGTCACCCGCCATTTTTTATTTCCAAAATCTGTCACAAAATTTTCATTTAGTGTGATATAAGTCATACTGATGCGAAATAAAGAAAAGATTTTGAAGCTTTTATTGATAAAAATTTTGAGATACGCGCCATATTGAATGCGCCATTATAAAGATCGTAAACTATATTGCAAAATGCTCAGAAATGTTTAGTCAATCGGAATGTCATGTATTTTTGACTCCATAAATCGAAAGACGACACCAAAAATTAGCAGAAAACTTTGGTAATGATATTTATCATTTTTTATTTGACAGCTAAAGATCCATAAATGATCTGAAAAGTCCATCATCATTGAGCGTTAATACGTTAATTAAATCTATATACAGCTATCACCAAGATCAGAATATGAGAACTAAACCCTTCGGTGTATAATAGAAACAGAGCGACATATAATTGAATTTTGGTGGGCAAAGCATCGATTCTGAGAAAGCGACAAAGGATCGACTTGCTGTATGGTAGCTGCATTAGTCCCCATGTGTATGTGTGCGTGCGCTTGAATGCAGGTGTAGGTGTAGCCTTGTGCACTTAGCTGCGGTGGCAAGTCGCGTGACGAGCTTTGACGATGGTTTGCTCTCCCTCGATGTGATTACAAGCGACCCAAGACTTGAATGCAAATTGGCCGAGTTTGCCGTGACTAGCCGTGCCTATACCTACAGCACCTGTCGTGTACACTACTACTATACACTTGATTTGAATTTCGAGGGATATGTGTTATTATTTAGATGTCGACGACTCGGCCATTATTTTCCAGACGTTTTGTAGGGATTGCATTTTTTTTTCTCTCGGTTTTTTTTTCTTTTTGTAGATAATATAATTATTCGTAATTTTTATTTGAACATTTTTAAAGTATGTATGTAAATTGATTGGTTCTAAAAATTATCGTTTTATTTTCGTCTTTCAATCTACTAATGCCAAGTCAGTATAAAATATTCTTACTCGTTGAAACTTTTCAGTTGAAATGCACATTTATAAAATTAGATTTTTCCATATTATCCATTCAATTATCGTTCTTTTTCCGTCAAATAGAAAATTGAATAAAAGAAGATATGATTACAGCGCAGGATCCAATTTAAAAAATTGATAAAGTGAACCTCTTTAGAAGCTTTTTTCATTGCCAGTAAAAGTTCAAGTCCGTAATTGTGGATTTCAATCATTTGTCCTTAGATTTTCTGTCACTTCAAACATTTGCTGCCTGACGTTAGAACAGCCTCGGTTTTCGTTTTGATTGAAAATAGTCAATGCCGATCCTGTGTCATAGATGACTATCGCGACATTACTGCTCTAACGTCGATAGAATATATTAGCAATCACAATAAATCTATTGTCTCATAGTACTCTCCTGACCATTCATTTCAATTTGGAATCTGATTATTATAGTGTGTCATTTCTTTGAATGTGAAATAAAGAACTTTAATAACTTTTCGATTTTTTTGTTTTAGCATTCACAGCGTAAATACAGTCAATTCAATATTTACCCCATTGAAAATTCAATCGCAATATTACATACCTTCACCTCTGCAACATTCGCACGTAATACCTTGAACAGCATAATGAAAGCGTTGAATTTCCGTGAAAATTTGCCAGTCTCATTTTCTCAAGCGCGATACACCGAAGGCACAACAGAATTCGAATGAAATCAACAGCGGAATAATAATAAGTCCAAGATGGCGTAAGCGACTCGGTAATATACCCACACACACACACATTGTTGAAACACTCGGGCAAAAGCAACTCTTGCGCGCCAACTGCACGGATATTTGTCTTTTTCATTTTCCTCAGCGCGCCGCGAAATTGAGTTACACTGTTGTTGGCTTTATGTTTACTCGGCGACTTTCTTCCCCTTTTTTTTCTCTTCCTTTACTCGTTTCTCAAGCAAAACTGCGATGTTCAACCAGCCGGTATTAAGGGTTGAGAGGACTTTGTTTGCCTTGTAATGCCTTCATTAAACTTAATTGTTTTATTATGCATGAGATACTTTATATTTTCATTGTTATACATTGATTTATATTTCAGCTTCGGGTTAAACGAGAATTTAGCCTCCTCTTTTCTTCTTTTTTTTCTTCCCAAGCTCTATTATACATCTAACGGATGCGTAGATTAATTGTTTGATACTTTTTATGGTAAAAGTAACGTTATTCAATTAAAAATGATAATCTTTATACACTTTAAATTTTTTTATCTTATTTTTTGCATCGTATTCTTCGAATGAATTTATGTGTGTTTCATGTAAATGATCCCAACGCCATATTTCGCAATGAAAATGCTACGAGGTCTTCAATCTTGCTTTAGAGCAGCGCGAGCGGAGAGGAAGTAATAGACGCGAAAATTCATTGAAAACTTGGAGGAACTTTATCGAGAGAAAAGTTCTTGCCGCGCTCTCGCGCTCGAAACACGAAGACAACGCTAAACTCTCTTCGCTCGATTAATGGCCTCGAAGCGATAAGAGTCCCCCTCTCTTTCTTCGGAAGTTGCGGTTTCTTACTTGACCTACAGCGCCTGATTTAGGTTGTTTTCTCGCTAAGACGTTGAATACCAATCTCCAGAAGGTTTTTCCGTGCCACTCAAGGTTTCCTTTTTTTTATTTTTTCGCTGCATTTCCGCAAGATTGAGTTTCGAGTGGCATGCAATAAAGTCACTACTGGAAACATTTCATAGCTGGTCGCTAACAATTTTTTATTTGTAGTATTGATACGATAGAAAGATTCCTCACAATTCATTTTATATTTCTTGCTTTTGCAGTGAAGAAAAAATGTCCTACTTGTGTTGCATTCTCAATTGTTACGCCGTATCAAAAATTTTTCTTGAATTGAGTGATCACGGTTATTCCAAAAAAAGTGATCATCCCAGAAAAGTACTCATTCGCTCAGCCAAATTTGCACCGGGAACTTACTCTGCTTGAGTAATGGCTATTGCTAAAAATGAGCGATTTGTTACTTAAATTGAGTAATCGATTGCTTAATTTGTTTAAAATAAGAAATAAATTGTTCAAATCCAGTAATATTATGGATTTAAAAATTTTGAATAATCAAAAAGTAAGGAGTACAATAATAAAGTTCAAAAAAATGAAAAATGTTTTACATTATAATATTCTTAATTTCTTGTTTTTGGTAAAAACTTCTTAATTCAATTCAGCTCTTAAAATTAAAAGCGTTTGTTCTTATTTCGTAAATTCTAATAACAGCCTTTAATAGAATTTAAAAATCAAGGAAATATAATTCTTAATTTGAAAACACTTAGTTTTTCTAATTTTATAGCAACACATAGTTCTCATGCAAGTTGGATCCTAATTTAAAAAAAAATTTGTTAATTTAAAAATTTTTTTGCTATGTATCTTGATCCTGCTCCAAACCATTAAATTTCAGATTTTTGCTTATAATATATTAAACTTATGACCACAACGTCTCCGTCGATTCACATATATTTCAAAACGGTTGCGACAGGACATTCAATAACGCTAATAAATATTAAAGCGAGACGGTGATGTCATAACAAAGAAAAATTTACAACGAAATATCGCAAAAAACTAGGAAGCTGTATAGCCGTAAGTTTTATAAAGCAATTTCAGCCTCGTAGGCTACTATAAATTTCGAGGCTACTACTCCAACAATGATTTATCGTCCTCGATACACAACGAAAAGATCGTGACTGCAAAAGGCAGAGGCACGCGAGACCTACAAAAAAATGGGGGAAAAAAAGAAGAACGCAACTTTCACCTCGCAAAAGGAATGAATATTAAATTCGACGTGTTTTATCATTCAAAAAAGCTTCTTTTTTCATAAAACGTGATAATTAAGCCGTTCGACTACTTTCGTTTTTGCTAGGTAGGATCAAATGAGGTTAACTCACTCGTGGTACATGCGTGTGCCTTGACCTTGACTCCGCGTTCCCCTTTTATAGTGTTTATTTTTTTTTTTTTGTTCAACCTCTCTCGTTTCGCAAGAATTTCTCTCTCTCTCTCTCTCTCTCTCTCTCTCGTCGTTTGAAAGTTAACGCAGCAGCGAAATTTCACGTTAGATCTGTAAAACAGGTTTCTTTTATGCAAATTTTCAAATGAGGTTTCACTTAAGTAAAAGTTGAGGTTATGTTCAATGACACGATATTCGCGCTGATAATTCGACTAGCAACGCCGAGGCAAAAGATTTCGAAGAAGATTTTTCTCGCACGTATCGTTTTTAAACACGCAAGTTGTCAAGCTGCTTCTCGAAGATATACAATTTTAGACGCTTTTACGACTTGTTAACGACGTCGTAAAAAAAAAAGTTTATCCGCGACAGCCGCAGAAGAGCGCGAGATATTTTTGCTGCTCGTAGACTAATTGATTTCGAAAAAAAAACTAAGAGAGTAAAGCCACCGAATAGCAAACATAAAAAAAAACTGTTATTTGTTTTTTTAGGCCTTCGAGGTGCAAATTACAGCAGCTTGTGCGTGTTGTAAATCATAGTTCCTCTTTTTGTCGACTACGAACTACATTCGACCAATAAATTTTATGGGCTTCCATTACGTAATAGCTTCCAAATTAGTGGAAATACACTTGCAAATCAGCTTGCAGTTAAGTATATAAAAAACGCATGAAAACATCATCGATTTTTACGTAACATTACTTTGCAATTTTTCGTCTGCTCTTTCTTTAAAAAAAAACTTATTTGACTAGAAAAAAAAAAGAAGAAGAGAGACGTCAAAGAGACAAGCGTCTGTCAACGTACTCTTAAGTCTTTGATCTAAAAAGCAACTTCCCGCGCTTATTATCGAGTGGTATATGCATATACGAGGAAAATTGTCGAAGAGCCTGTGTGTGTGTGCATGTAATCAAAAATGTGTGACGTCGTCGTCGCACGCAAATAACGGCTCATACATATACGAGGTTATTGCGCCCTTGGCGGCACATATCAGAGAGAAGAAAATCGAACACACGCACTTATCACAACCTGCTGCTGCTGTGAATGACGTTTCGTAGGCGCGAAATTTACTCCTCTACTATATAGCTGTCGGCTATACATACACGCGCGCTCGCAATTTTTTTTTTTGTTTCCCCTCCATTTGTCGGTAGATGTAATAACCTACAATTATATAGAGCGTTTTACAAAAAAAAAAAAAACATTTCCGAGACATGTCACTCGAGTGTATAATCTGTACGATGTTGAAAAGACATCGCAGCTGTCGATGTATAATCAACAATTACGAAATTCTTTATTAAAGCTTCACGATCACGCCTCTATACGTGTCATACTTGTCGAAAGAAGAAAAAGCGGTTGGTCACGACGCGTAACGAGTTCTCTGCACACAATGTTAAACGTAATTTCGATGCTCACAAATGAGGCAAAACTTGATCGATATCCCTCTCCTCGTTTATGCAACGGACAAGGGAGAGGTCATTGCTGATATTGAATTTTTCGCGATCAGCCCTTGAGCCAAACGTTCGCTCTCTGCGACTGACGTGTGCGTTGAATGGACAGTTTCGAACGAGTTACTACAGTTGAAGTGAAGTATAAGGACTGCGATTGATATATTTACAGAGTGAATGCGGTTATTTTGAAAAAATGAAAGTAAGCGATTTAAATGAAAAAAAAAAATACAAATATGATTCATCTCCCGCGGTGATGAACGAAAGCAATTACGACGATTAAGATCCATTACTCGGCTACTTTTTGAATTCGATTTCGTGTGCTGTGCGTCTCTTGTGGAACGAAAGACAAGAAAAACATATTTGGAAAAAAAGTCTCGAGTCACGCGGCTGCAGCATCCCTCTTAGAGAGAGAGAGAGAGAGAGAGAGAGAGAGAGAGAGAGAGAGAGAGAGAGAGAGAGAGAGAGAGAGAGAGAGAG
>JAWWMK010043386.1:0-11245 GCA_035047105.1 Galeopsomyia nigrocyanea
TATATAGTGTTCTGTCATTATTTGCCTGACCGCTTCCATTTTTTCTTTTCTCTTACTACTATTAATCAATAGCGAACTTGTGAGTCACGCGAGCAAATCTTTGAGCGAAAATGATTGCCCCGCGAAACCACAACCCCGATAACGATAACTTTTCAAAGTCCAGATAAAAAATATTTAGGATAAAAACCGTTTTATTCGGCTTATATACCCTATGTTAAATGGAAATTTTAAATGTAGCATACATGGGAAAACTGAGTTTTTAAATTCTGGAATAAAGATCTTAAGATTACCTTAATGAGAATATTTCTAATGAAATCGCCTTACTATTTTAATCGATTATAAAAATAAAGAATTTACCTGATCGAAAGCGGCTTTCATATTACACTCAGTAATGTTTTGATACTTCACTATTTCTTGTGCATAAACTGGCGGCGACTTCTGATTTTGGTAAGATGCATTTAAATTATTCGTTTGAGAATAATTATTTTCAAGATTTTCAAGAAGTTCGTGATTTTTTTGATTATTTTCCCTTAGTACTGAATCTGGATTATTTTTTATAACTAAGAACTTCGTTGTACAATGTATATGAGCATTCGCAGAATTTAATGTCGGTCGCTCAATACTACCTGAATCTGCAGAATTTTCAAAAGGCTTTGTGTTAACATAATCAATATGACTTAATTTTGGTGAGGGGTGCAACTTTTCAAAATCATGCACTTTATTATTGCTTATTGAAGATGCCGGACTTCCTGGAGATGTCAAAACATTTTCTAGAATGATTGCAGGTTGTTCTTGTGAATTGATTGCAGTAGCATTTGATAAATAAGTAGGATGCCCCAACCAAAGTGCATCTGAATGTGCATTAGTGCGGACGGTGCGTCCACATACAGGTGAGATCCGAATTACACTCGTGCTTATACTAGTTGGATGTGAAATATTTACAGAAGATTTAGTGGAACATATGACGCGATTTGGCTCTGGTTTGATAACTGGTTGATCAATGTATTTTAGAAAAATATTTGTTTGCGCTGAAGATTGTTTCCATTTATCGTTATTTCCTGTTGCTGAACTCTGTCCAGGATTAGAGATAGGCATAAACACATTGCTTTGATTTATACCAAGAGAAGAAATAGGAGACATATTGATGCGAGGACTAATTGATGCATTTCCAGTAGGAGATGAAAACGCTGGAGTTGCTGAACGAGAACTTCCAAGTGAAACTGAAAGTCAATAAATCAACAATTAAAATACACTGTAAATAAATTAATCGCAGTTTTTTGTGATACAAAAGAAAATATTCAATTTATTTAAAAACAATGTAGAAAAATGGTAAATATAGTACATAGTATAAAACTATAGTATAGTATAAAACTTGCAGGAAACTTATGTAAGCATTAATAAATAATTTTAATTGTTGAGAAGAATTTTCTCAGTACTCTGTACTGTGAAAGCAATCCGTTGAGGGTATTTTCAAGATCAAGTTCGAAAACACGGGTGTTTGATTATGCGACGTTTTACAGACATCAACAGGCTATTTATTGAAAAAAATATATATAATACACTGCCAGCTGCTCTGGCGGAATACTTCCTTAGAGGTAGCAAATATTTTTCGTTTCTTTATTTTTTAAGTAATGAGAATCTTTAGGGCAAAGTGATTAGATAAAACGGGCATCATTTTCCTCACATGTTGTATATTGCTTTTTGACGTTGTATAGTGCTTTTTGATATAATGAGCACTAATTGCGTTTTTATGCACGTTGGATTTTTCGAACGTACGAGAAGTTACACTATGCGCACGGTGTTTCGAAAAATTTCTTTATTAAAAGCAATCATCAGATTTGTTTTGAAGTAATTCTATGTTTATTCTGTGCAAGGTTAACAAAAAATCATAAAGAAAATTTTGCTAGAAAATGAAAAAGGCCATTCTATTGTGGAATTGTCTAATTTTTTTATTCTAGTCAATTTACAAAAAAACATTAAAAAATTGCATACCTCAAATATAATTTAGCAACGTGCTAATTCTGGCAAGATATTAGAAAATTCATCGTGCGACAACTCATTTTAAAGCTACTTACATAAGCTTTAAAATGAGCTCACAAGCGTTAAGGAATTCGAAATTAAACAAATTTACAGCATTTTGCGCATGACAATGATTCACATACCTCATACCAAAAAGAAAGATTGTTTTGAAGTGAAATAACTCAGGCTACCTATAAGCAAATTTTGCGCGCAACAGCTCATTTAAAAGCTGCTTTCATAAGCTTTAAAATGAGCCCTCATACGTTAAGAAATTTATTATACATCCAAAGTTACAATAGTATACACCTCAAAACTCTTCAAAAATACCTAAGGTACGAGTACCTAATACCATCGCTAAGATTTCAAATCACCATAAATTTTTACGCCGAACAAATTTTTCAACGTACGTGACCTCAATTGAAAGCTGCCCATTTACCCTTTGAAATAATGCCTCACACGATCAGTTTGATTATGTTCAACCCAAGTTATCACACTTTCGAGAATGACTCTTATTTTTGGCGTAAAAAAGTGACTGTACCTAATATACCGCCAGTTTAAGAAAAAACTATTTTGGCAGATGAAAATATTGTTTGATACTACAAAATAACTTTCGGGATCAAGATTTATCATGAAGATGTGCTATTTTCATATGATAAATTATGTTGCAATGTCTTAATTATAAATTAACACGGGTTTATAAAATAAACTAAAAATTGACCATTGCACGTTATAATTGATAGAAATGAAATTTTTTTTAGTTCTAGCGTTAGCATAAAATCGACAAGCGTAGATCGCGATCGTGGGTGTACAGTGTATTTAACGACTATGGTACAAAGAGTGTCTGGACTGTGACTATATTATAGGGCCTATTTTTGAATTTCAACGAACGTTTCTAGTAAGACATCTATAGATTCGACTGAGATCTTTAGTATCTTACTGTTCATTAAGAATTTTTCGGTTATCGGTGGAAATAATATGTATAATTTCTGAAAATCTACGTTTGGTCCTTTCATTTTCTCTGTCTAAGATTTTAACACCCGCCAATTAAAATCGCCGTGTACGCGTTTATGTTTAGTGATTACTGAACATTTGTCTTTATTTTCCACGTGTTCATCAATCTTTACTTTCAGGGGTCTTTTGGTCTGTCCAATGTATGTTTCTTGACACTGACTGTAGCAGAATTCTTTTCAACATTTAAATAATTGTAAATTCTGGTACTCTCTAACACTGGTAAATTCTCGAAGATCTAATTTCCTTCAAAATTTATTAGTATCAAAGTACTAATAATATTATGGATAACTATTATTGATTAACAAACAGAATTTTAAAGCGTAATATTTCATCGTAACACTTACAGCGTAGCCGGTACTATTAACTACACACCTCTTCTAAATTTCGTTAAATTGATGATATTTCAGAATGTTACAATAGTTTCATTTACAAAAATTTTTTTGAATTCCCAATATTTAATTTTTATCTTCGAAAATATTTTAAGAATTAAAACATATCCCTGAATAGTTGTTTGCTTACAAACAAAATAATTACAATAGTGTTATGTGACAACTTTAAATTTTCATTTTCATTATTATTATTATTATTTCCATATAGTATATTTTTCTGAAGTGTTAAGTAGCGACTTTTATTTTTATTTATTTATTCATTCTAGTACTTTTCACGTATATTTAAATCTATTATATTAATATCTACTGTACATGCAATTTATTAGAATGAAAGATTTCAAATACAAAACTTTATGATCGAGTTTAAAACAATATATTTTAAAGACATAAAAGAGCGTCAAGCCATTGTCACTTACGAAAAAGCATGAACATAAGTAAGAGAGAGAAGGAGCAAATTAGAAAGAGAGAAATTTGGAATAGACAGACACCGATAGCTTAGGTCAAGGTGGGAGCGTACGAGAGCATGCATGCGACGACACCGTATGCGAAAGAATGACAGTGTGAACGAGATGGATAGATGATGAAAGAGCGCAGGCCAATTAGCGCATGACGGGTGTTCGGCGGCGCTGCGCTGAAGTATAGTGTCACAGGTGGGAGTGCATTGCCGATGCACTTGCACCTGTGAGTGAGAAAAAGAGAGAGACAATGATAGAGCGAAAGAAAGCATGAAAGAAATAGAGATAGAGGAAGTGGCGACAGTAGGAGTGACGTAAATGCATAGGTCCGATGCAATTGCACATTTATTGAGGGGTAGTATTGTGCCGACTGCGAATTGAATACGATTAAATCTGAAAATTACTATACCTTTATTCCAACATTCTTCATATATTACATTTCCAAATTCCTTTTACTTATATATTATATTTCAAAATTCTATTGTTTTATGAGTGTTATAATTATCTTGAAAATAAATTTGAGTTGAAAAATACAACAGCGGCACAAAACACAATTATATATGTATTCGAGCATCTTTGAGCGATTAGAGAAAGAATTATTTTGGACCATATCGAGAAAATAACGAATTTACTTGAACGAGTAAATAACGAACAAAAAAGGAAAAGGACGAAGATTATTATCAAAGCGACGAAAGACATTCATATATCTTTAGAACGAGAGAAAGAGAGAGAGAGAGAGAGAGAGAGAGAGAGAGAGAGAGAGAGAAGAAAACATAAATATAATGGATATATCACCCTAATACATTATTATCTGTTGGAATATGTAAATGTTACAATCATGAACGTATAAAGACTTTCTAGAAGAGCCTTCTGGAAGAGCCTTTTGAAAAAGCTTCTAGAAGAGCTATGTAAGGGTACGCATGCGCCACCCACCAATGTATTATACGCCGAGATGAATAGTTAGTCTCTGTAAGATAGTCATGCTGAGAGGACGTGTGCTTGCCTTGTACGTAAGAAAGTAATGGCTGTAGTTAATAAATATCTATGTAATTATACGAACTCATCACTTATTTCTGATCCAACAACCCCACGGATTTTAACATTATCAACTACAAATTACAGTGTCAATCAAGTAAGCCTATTTCAATAAATATAATTATACAGATGAAATCCGGGTGTGTATCCTTTTACCGTTTGGCATGCTAATTTTATTCATATTCATACTTTGATCATCGTACTAGAAAGCATTGGTTTAAGTAAACTGCCTCTTCCAAATTACGGTTTTAATGTCCTTTCGAATTAGAATTATACTTGAAAGTAGTATCGTTTTTATTGAAATATTACGGACAGACAGATAGACCTTTATTTGCATAAGCAAAATTATAAAATTTACACAATTGTAACATAACATTATTTACATATCACAGATTCAGTTTTATATATACGACGATATACAGCGCAAAGAGGAAGGGAGAGAGTTTCAGAGGCGCGCACCAATGACCTGGAAAGATCTAGCATCGATCTCAGTACACACCTTAGGGATCTAGTTCTGGCCTCTACCCCTACCAGAGAAACTGGGCTTATATTCAGTGAAAAAATCTGAAAGGTATTTTGGTTCGCGCAATTTTACGATCTTATACATCATAAGAGAAGTGAAGTAGCTCCTGCGCGAATTGGAGCGGAACCAGCCCAGCTTCTTCCTGTAGGGGGTTATGTGTTCATCCCTTCTAACACCAAATATATATCTCACACATGAATTACTCAGTCTTTGTAGTCTAATCCGTTGTTCTAGTGGAGCGTCCAGGCACACAACCGCACAGTAGTCTAAGTGCGGCTGAACCATGAACTGTACTAGCCTTGTCCTAAGCTGCTGGGTGTTACAGACCCTATTGAAATGAAGGACATAAAATGCCCCATTGACTTTTTTGGTCACCAAATCCACATGCGGTCTCCATGTTAGTTTGTTATCCAAAGTCACACCGAGTCTAACAAACTCATCACTGAAGGGAACGAAGACTCCGCCATGTACCTCAACACCAGGCAAATTCATATCATTAATTTCATTAATATTCCTCTTCGAACCACAAATAATTGCCTTTGTCTTGCCGGCATTGAGATGCAGGCCAGAATCCTCCGCCCACTCAGAGATTAGTTGTGCGACCGTGGACAGCTTATCAATACCTCTCGCAGCTCTTTTTTAGTCGTATGTGAGTAAATCTCTAGGTCGTCCGCGTAAAGTATATGTTGAACTCCATGTCCATTCATTACACACTGCAAGTCGTTGACGTAGAGGCTGAAAAGTAGAGGCCCCAGAACGGATCCCTGTGGAACTCCCAGATGGGTTTCAATCCAACTCGAATCTCACATTTTTGGAGATAACCTTCTGGGTGCGACCTTGTAAATATGATTTGATCCACAGGAGAGCCCCCCTGGAAAACCCTAGTGAGCAAAGGTTACGTAGCAGTTTAGAAAGTGAGATGGTGTCAGAAGCTTTGCTAAAATCGTAGAGTAATAGTAACGTCACCTTATTTTTGTCAACGGCTATGCGAATGTCGTTTGGAAGTTTTAGCAACGTCGTTTGCGTGCTGCTGCTGTAATTTTTCAATCCTGTCTGGAGGGGATCAAGTTTATTGTTTTTATTAAGATACTCCATGATCTGGTCATGGGCAAGTTTCTCGATTACTTTAGATAGGAAGCAAAGCAGTGCAATCGGATGAAATTTCGAGTCCGTTGATGGCGCGCTGCTCTTTTTCAGAGCAATTAGCTGTGCTTGCTTCCAAGCACCCTGGAAAGCACCCAGGGTAAATGAAGAGTTGTAAACGACCACAAGATATTCACCTATGACCGGCAGAGCCTTTGCGACTAGCTTGTGGGGTATGTTATTTACTCCTTTGGCCTGCGAGGAAAAGTGAGACACCGCAAAGACTACATCATTAAGACTTACCGGTTTAAATGAAAAACCGGCCTCGCTTGTAGCCATTATAGCGGCCATTGCTTCTTCAATGTTCTCGAAAGGAGAGATGGAGACCCCTGGAAACTGATCGTTCAGCTCACCCGGTCTGAAGTCGTGAAGCTCCTCCTCCTTACCCTATGGCAAGAGGCCAAGCTTGCACATTTCCTTCCAAATATTCTTTCCCTTATCAAGAGCGTCTGAGAGATGTTTGTGTAGGAAGGAGTTACGCTCTTGCTCGATGCACTCATCAACCTCATTGCTGAGCCGAAGAAACTCGTCTAAGAGATCCGCACGCCCAGTGCGTTTATAGCGCCTGTGCGCAGCGTTACGCTTATCAACCAGTTGCTTCAGCTCTGGACCAAACCAGGGAGCATATTTTTTCGGAGGGCAAACCGTTTTCAAAGGCGCCAATTTATTTGAAGCTAATTTTAAATTTTCATTCAATTTTGGAATAGATCTAGATCGGATTCTATGGAATCAATGGACACCCAGTCACACCGCGAAAGCAGCTCCGCAAGTGATTGCGGGCAGATGTTATTGCAATCCCTGTAAGAGTATGAACTCTCAACAGGGTTGAGCGTGAAAATTTCGATAGTGACATCGATAACAGCATGTTTTCCAAAAGTGGGCATTCATTCATTCTTATAATACGTCAGTACGTCTGTTTCATCCGTCATAATAACGTCTATTCATGTGTGAGAAGTCGCGGTTCGGTGTATTGGTCCGTGCTGAACTATCTGCAGAGACAATTCTGCAGACAGGCGCTTGATGGTGTTAGCGTCAGCACATCCCGACAACAGGTCTGCGTTCAGATCGCCCATTATAATTGTGAGACTGTAGTCACTACATAATTGTCGCAACGTGGGGAAGAGGCTGGCATCCTTCTACAGAGTCACCCCTGATGGTCTGTAGATGACACCAACCAAAACTGGAGGAGAGTTACCCCATTCGATGCTGCAAAATAAATATTCAGGTACACCTGGCTTGCCAGGTACCTGTGTCTTTGAAGACGCCAATCTTTTAACCTTTAATTCATTGCGCACGAATAGGGCCACTCCTCCTCCATGCAAGTTAAGATCATTTCTCAATACCGAGTATCCATAAATCTGAACGAGACAGTCATCGATAACAGGTCCCAACCACGACTCCGCGACAGCAAAAATATGGTAGGAGGGATTTACAGCCAGAAATAAGCGCAGCCTCTCAATGCGAGCAATAATTGAGTTCACATTGAGAAACCCCGCCTTAAGAGAACCTCCCCCCTGCCCGTCACACCCCGCGAGCGAGGATAGGGCGACGACCCCGATCCGCCGTCCTGCCCAACCCCTTAACCTGATGCCCGAATCTGTGTAGAATCACCCCCTTTTTTCTCGGAGATATTGAGCGGGCTTTTCCGGCTGGGTTGCAACATGTACGCCGTTTGAATGGCTTGCAGATCAGATGCCGACTTGAAGACGTGGGCTCGCTCGCCGGTTCGGCGTCGAGCCAGGAATCGTCCACCGATATGCCAAGCATACCTGAAGCCAAGCCCCCTTGTAATCGGCTTCAGGCTTTTGAAAGTTTCAAATTTCATCCGGGGCAACACTTCGTTAATAAATATTTCCTTGCTTGGCATGACGGCCGCCGACTCCAGACTCAGCGCCTCTTTTTTAATATCATTGGTTGTTAAGTAGTTGCCGGCGAGCTTGCGCTTGGTTCGCATCACCTCCCCCACCATACGACGGTCACTGAATTGAACAACGCAAGAGGGCAGCATGGGCCGCGACTGCGAGTGCGCCGCCGCAGGTAAGAGTTGTTTTATTGACGCAGTATTCGTTCAATCAATCCAAATTCCATTTTTATGAAAGTGGTAAAATCAAATTAACGGGTTTAATGTATGATTTTCTTCCTCCAATATGTTATAAAGATATTGCATTTTAATCATTTAATTCAGTCAGTCAAGTATTGAATGTATGGTAATCACGTGGTCGAGTATAGGTTAGACACGCTGGCAAGTAACAAACTACAATACGGGCCACACTCATCTATTTAATCTATTTTCATCTGCGTGAAATATAGCTGAAATTCATAAAATATATCTAAATTCTGTAGTAATAAATAAATTGCAAGCGCGTAGCATCACTATTTTCTCAATATTTGTCATCAATTTTTATCAATATTTTGTTGAACATACTTATCTATATACATTCAGAATAACTAATAATAACAATAATACTAATAACTTTTACTTCTATCGTAGTAATAGTATTGATAAGAGTAAAATAATAGTAATAGGACTGTGCTGGATAATATAAGGAGAGTGAAGCCCGTTAATATTGTGCCGAGGAGTATATTTGGCGACTAATCCACCCGAGTCAGGAGATTGCTCGGTTGCTAAAAGCATTCTCCAGATAGGCAAAAACTTTAAAATGTAGTTTTTACCCATAATTAAGTAACATTTATTAATTTTTAATTATTTTATGATTATTAATTACTTAATTATACTTCAACATTGTTCTCAATGATTACAAACGTAGTTAATGCCACATTGATGATTGGAGCCACAAAGTTCTGAGTTAAAGATAGAAAAAAGTACCACATTTTTCATCTGGCACTGCTGTCGTGCAGCGCGACGGTATGTCCGCGCTCCGCCGCTCCGACCTTTATAACGTATACATGTGCGACTGGCCTCATATTACAGAGAACGTGGTACAATGAAGGAGTCTGTTAAAACTTTGAAAACGCTGGTGCAGTACTCCACATGGAGACGCATGGAGACACTTGAAAAAAAATGGACAAAATTCGTGCTTTAAACGGATTTGGCTAGAAAATTAATCTTGAATAAGTGAAAATGTTTCATTTAGTATCTAGTTTATGAATCCGATTCCCTTGCAGTGATGCCGATTCATATTTCCGTTTAGAACATGGCCATATCCTGTACATTTCCCGAAATCAATCAGTATCCCCCTTCAAAATACCCCTTATTGAATTTTTTATGTTATCAGTTAGCATTCGGAACTCGAAAGTTCATTGCTTTATCTACCCAAGACCGCCACGCGTTTCTATCCTGTGCGTCTTCCATCCAGTTTCTGCAATCGTACCCTTTTCTCAATTCTATTATTATTATCTTTTACGTTTTTATCCCATCTATTCCTCGGTCTGCCTAGTGGTCTCTTACTATTCGATTTTCCTTTCATAACTCGCGCCCCCGTTCCTTCATCGCCCATTTTATCTACATGTCCCGCCACTCTTAACTTACACGCTTATATTACTTTATTTATATTAGGTAACCCAGAAAGAGCATGCAGCTCATCATTATGGAGTTTTCTCCATTCACCCGTCACTTCATCTGTTTTCGGTTCATAGAATTTCCTAAGTACTTTATTTTCAAATACTCAGAACCTATTCTCCTCTGTTTTTGTTAGTTAGCCCACGTTCACATCCGTACATGATGACCGGCATTATTATAGTTTTTTAAATTCTTACTTTAATGTTTCCAGAAAGCGATCGCGATTTCAGTAACGCATTTGTTGCATAGTAACAGCCGCTGCCAGCATGTAGCCGCTTATTGATTTCCGTTGTAATGTTGTCGCTAGTTATAATAGTCCCTAGATACTTAAATTCGTCAATTTTTTCAAATCTCATATTTCCGACAACTAGATCACCCTCTTCTTTGCTTTCGTTTAATCTGTCTACAGTCATGAATTTCGCCTTTGATTCACTAATTTCTAAACCTATTTTTTCGGCCTTAGTGATAAAATTTTTTTACATTTTTAGCTACCGTTTCTCTGTCATCCTCGAGTAAGTCAAGATCACCGGTATATCCCAAAATTTGTATTATCCCATTGTGGGTCGCGCCGGTCAGATTTTTTTGTACCGGTCTGACCATGTATTCTGAGACTAAATTGAAAATGATGCACAAAAGAGAATCGTCTTATTTCAGGCCGTCGTGAATCAAATATTCTTCAGATAAGCTTCCGTTTACGCGTATTTTTCCCTTACTGCCACTCAAGTATATTTCGATAAGTTTTACCAATTTCATGGGTATGCTTAAAAACTCGAGAATCCAGTACATTCGTGCGCAAATGATACAGTCGTACGCTTTTTTAAAATCGACGAATAGCTGATGTATTGCTTCATTCTACTCCCATTTCTTTTCCAATAATTACCTAATGTTGAACATTTGATCGCTTGTCGACCAGTTCCGGGGAAATCCACATTGGTAATCTCCAATAATTTCCTCAGCAAAAGGAGTCAATCTATTTAAGATAATACTAGCTGAAAATCACCTCGCTCGCTGACGCTCGCTCGGTAAATTAACGGTTACTTGCTCGGTTGACATCATACTTCATTTTTATCAAGCTATCGAACTCATGTATTGGAATTTATCCATAAGGCAAAGAGTTGATCAGTTGACATTAACGTTTTTAATTGTTTGA
>JAWWMK010043408.1:0-11242 GCA_035047105.1 Galeopsomyia nigrocyanea
CATGTGACTTGCGATAATTTTTCCCATTTACCTATCAGCAAAATTTGTTGAGCTTAGCGAGTCACAGTGTACTTATATATTGGCGCAATAATCTATTGTCCGGTAACTTAATAGTTGTTGTTCAGTTGCGTTAATTCGCAAGTGAACTTACGACTTCTCTACTCTCTCGTGTGCGTATAACTCGCACGCGAGAGTGGCCAACCATTATTTTCTGTTTTTCGCTTTGTTTCTTTTTCTTCCATCCGTTTCAGTTTTTTTTTGTATTTTGGTTTCCGTTCGTTTTGTTCATTTTTTTTTTTTACTTATTTATTTTCGTTTACTAGCGATAAGTTTGTCGTTTTGCCAGCGACGTGGAAAGTTAGTTACAAGAGGATGGTATTTTCGTTGATTTCTTTCTTTAGCCATTTCCGTGGCTGCGTAGGTATTGAAGATGCCCCTCGCGTACAAATCTGGTCTCATAATACGGAAAATCTTAAAAGATCCGGGCGTGAAGGGATCAACAAAAACGTATCGATGTTACGCAACCCTACGAGTTGATATCATTGCTCAAAGATTGCAAGTTGAGCGTAATCGGAACTTACGAGGAGTTACAGGATCGTATTTTGCGTTACATGATTTATCGCGAGCCACCGGAATTGAACCCCCCGATTCACACCCACGATTTTGCGTCGGGAGGTATTCCCCTCCCGCTGAAAAGAATCTTGCACGAGGAGTCGCGTGAGACAGAGATGCAGGTCGAGGAGAGTGAGTCTAGCGATGAAGATGAGGCCGATCAAACGACGGCGAGCGAGGCTGAGCTTGCGTCAACTTGCAAGCCGCCTTCTGCTGATGCAGCTCGCGTCAAGCCGCGAAATGCTGCAATGACGAGCGGAAAATCTCAGCTCAATGTCACGGAGAGTCGCGAGGTTCAGTTGCCGAAGGCGGCGGCATCGACTGTCCTGTCCCTAGCATAGTCTCGAGCGTACGCGAGTACAAGCCGGTGCGTTATGAGGGCCGCGAGGATGAGCCTAGCGTGCTCGGCCAAGTGTGGAACGTTTTCGTGCGATTGCCACGTCTGGTTTTGCGACGCGAGGTTCGGGAGGCGCTGTCAAAAAGCTCGAACCAATTTGTTCGGGTCGAACAAGCTGCTCTCAGGATGCAGCAAGGAGGGCGAGTGGTGCCGCCGGTGACTCAAGCCCCGCGCAAAAGGCACCCGTGGCGGCGCAGCCGCCGCCGACACAGTTGCGGTAGTCGGCTCCTGATCAGTGCATAACGAGACAATCCTCGCGAGCTCCGAGGCTGGAGTTGATAGGACGGCCGAAGATTTCTTCTCCAATGAGATGAACACGACGGCCGTCGAGACGACCCTCTCCAGTTCAAGGCAAACCACGAGTACTCCAAAAGATCAGCAGCAGAAGGCTTCTGGCTGGTCGTTGAAATTTTCGGGCGAAGGCAAAGCAGATCCCGATAGTTTTGTGGGTGACTTGACTAGATGTCAAAGTTTCTACAATCTCGATGATGACGAGTTGCTCGAAGCGATCGGAGTCGTGTTGACTGGGAGAGCGGCCCACTGGTATAAAAATAATGAATATAATTGGTCCTCTTTCAACGATTTTATCGCTGATTTCAATGACGAATTTGGCAAAAATCTGAATCGAGCTGATTTATACCAGGAGTTGCGCTTGCGCTCCCAGGCACAGGGCGAGTCGCTGAGTGAATACGTCACTGCCTTTCAGACTATCATTAGGCATTTTAGTCGTCCTCCGTCCGATAAAAAACAGGTAGCGATGTTGAAAGAGGGATTACATCCCACGTATGCGAGAGTGCTCTATAGGAAGTCGTTTGCAAATATAAACGAATTGAAGAAAATGGAAGGGGAGATCGAGCGTCAGCGCGAGCGCGAGAAGCAGTGGAGGACTCAACCGCCGCCCGCTGCTGAGCACATGCTTGTCTCAGATGCGGCCTACAAGGGTCCTATGAAATCACCGAAAAGATCGTCCGCTGCTGTGCTTGAGAGTAATGAGAACGCCGACGCAGAAGTCGCGCCAGTTGAGAAAAAGAGTAGCGGAAAGTCTGGTCGGAGAGGTAAAAAGAAGTCAGGTGCTCCACAGGGCCAGGTCGCTGCTGCTTCGACGCAGCCCCCGCGAGTGGAGCCGGTCGGCCGAAAGGACGCAGGCGGTGGAGACCAAAGTGCAAATAATGCTGCACCCTCCGCTGTACCTGCGAATCCCGGTGGCGCGGGTGGTCAACCGAGCGCGGTCCCGCCGAGTTTGGTTCCCCAACAGCGCAACGAATAGTCGTGCTTTGAATGGTACGTATTACACTTGTAACGGTACGAGACATCGTAGCTCCCAGTGCCCGAGTAATCCTAACAATCGGAGAAATAATAATCAGAGTAATGGTAATAATAACAGACCACCTCCTATTTGCTATCGTTGTAAGCAGGTAGGCCATTTTGCCAATGCTTGTCCCAATCAAGCAGTTAATAATCAATCAGATAGTTGTCAAGTCTGTGGCACTCCGAACTGCGTTTTCCGTACTTGCCCTACTTGTCAGAAGGCCGTTGCGTCGACGGGAAACGCTTGAGCGGGGGCCGTCAGTCGCTCGGCGACCCCTGCGCAAGTTTACTCGAGCGAGCTTTGCGAGCGCTTGAGATTCATGATGCATCGGTAGCGAATTCGCAGGTTTTAGCAGGTGAGGTAAACGGAGAAAGGCGACTTGAGTCGAGCGAGCCTGCGTTCATATCCGCAGGCGCGCCGCTCGATTCAAGTACGGACGACGGTGCGATTGTGTATGTGAGTGAGAATTTAGTTCCGAAGCCCGCGGTAAAGGAAAAGGACGCGCAGCTTAAAAAGTCACGTTTGATACGAATGAGGATAGTTTTTGGGATAGTTTGTCGAGTCGTTATAATAAATTGAGGTCATCAGATATCGATAGCGAGCACTTTTTAGAGTCGGTAGGTACGTCGAGTACAGTACACGATAGTCGTTTTCCGCTCTGGCACCCAGTTGGCCGTATGGAGCACAACGACCGGAAGCCGAGGCTTGCCGAACGTTGTTGCCCCGGAGCACGCTGAGGAGAAGAGTGTGGCTGCCGGAGAGCCGAGCGGTTCCGCAGAGTCAGGGGTTGGCGGCAGGGGTTCGTCCGAGTAGCGGAGAACCCAGAAGCGATGGAGTCGCTGAGGTTGAGCTCCAGCTCTCGGACGAGGCGAACAGACTGCGCGACGACGAGCAGCGGGAGTTGCTACGAGGCCACAACTCTCTCTGGCACCGTCGCCTGCTGACGGTTCGAGTACCTGCGTTCCGCTAAAGGAAGGGCAGGCATCAGGTAAGGCTGGTGCCTCGTGTTCGCAGGGTGGGCCCGCGAGCAGTGTTGTCGTTGGTTTTGTTGATGAGCCGATGGTCGTTGCGGACGCACCGTCCGTCTCAGCGGGGGGCGGGAAGGCCGAGGCAAGCTCGGGTACTGAACCCTTCAATAAGACGGACAGAGCCCAAGTAGAAATTGTCGAGAACAGATTTTTTATAACGATTAATATTAATGGTGTGAATTATGTGGCATTGTTGGATTCGGGCGCGCAGGTTTCTGTGGCGGGTCCGAAACTGGCCAAACGGTTCGAAACTCGATTGAAACCAGCGACTATCTTTGTCCGAGGGGTATCGGGCGACGAGCCGGATTCTTTGGGTGACTTGAAGTTGCATTTAGAAATAGGAGGTCAGTGCGGAAAAGTGACTACGTGTGCGTTAGCGAGTTGTGCGCATGATTTGATTCTGGATGCGGATTTTTGGAATGAATGGATGGAAGACTTTAGTATTGCGAAAAGAATGTGGAAACCGAGAGGTTGTAGTGATTGGTTCGCATTTGAGACGAGTGAGGATAAATCTGCGCATGTATTCGCTGAATGCGCGGGGTTGACGAGCTATGTACAGTCGCAGCGCGAGCAAGTCTTGGCGTCGGTGCATAGTATCGTCCCGAAACCCGGGATTTCGCCGGCCGTAACGAACTTAATTAAGCACATTATCAATGTCAACGACGCGCGACTTATTAAGACCCCTACGCGACGAATGTCACCCCCCAATTTTGAAGTTCATGCAAGAGGAAACGATGCGCTTGTGGGAGGCGGGCATTATTCGGCCATCCGATAGCCAGTGGAGAAGCGCGCCAGTATTCGTGAAAAAGGCTGACGGAACGTATCGATTTTGCTTAGATTTTAGACCAATCAATGCAGTAACGAAAATCGATGCGTATCCTGCGCCGAGTTTAGATTGGATTCTCGACCGGTTGCGCGGCGCTGTCTATTTATCAAAAATCGACCTTCGATCGGCGTTTTGGCATACCTGGCTTAGGTCTGTGGGACTTTGAGAGAATGCCTTTCGGGTTCGTGAATGCCCCTGCTACTTTCATGCGATTTATGGATGCGTTATTCGGCCCCGAGTACTCACAGAACGTCTTCTGATACATGGATGATCTGTTGGTCGTGAGCGCTACGTTCGAAGATCACATGATTTGGCTTGAGCGGGTTTTGCGACGATTGGTTGATATCGGTCTCGAGATAAATTTGGATAAGTCTGATTTCTTTTACACAGGAGTCACATATCTTGGTTATAGATTAGACTGTGAGGGCTTGCGCCCCGATCCTGACCGTGTTCAGCCGATCGTCGACTACCCTGCGCCGAAAAACATCGAGCAACTGTGACGTTTTCTGGGTATGGTTGGGTGGTACGCTCGATTTATTGAACATGAAAGCGACATCAAAGTTCCCCTAACTAAATTGATAAAAAAAGATCAACCCTGGATATGGCATGACGAGCAACAGGAGGCCTTTAAGCGACTGAAACGAGCGCTTACGGAGGCTCCCGTGCTGGCTCGACCGGACTTTACAAGGACCTTTTATCTGCACTGCGACGGCTCCTCATATGCCGTGGGCGCGTGTCTCGTGTAAGTATTCGACGACGGCGAGCATTGGATTTGCTATGCGAGCCGTATCTTGAATCAGCACGAGCGGCGTTACACGGTCAGCGAGATCGAATTTCTTGCGGTTCTATTCGCTGTTAAAAAGTTTAGACCGTACATTGAGGGATTCTATTTCGTCGTAGTGATATATCATAGTGCCCTTACCCGAATCTTGAAAAAGCGCGACCTTTCCGGGCGACTCGAGCGATGGGTGATGGATTTCCAACAACTCAATTGTGAGATCGTGCATAGGAAGGGTGCCCTCCACTATACTCCGGACGCACTTTCACGCGAGTTCGAGGACGACGCGGAGGTCGGCGAGTTTTCTACGATAGAGGACCGTTGGTACCTGCAAAGGCGCCAGAAGTTGCTCGCGCTACCTGTTAAATTTGGCAAATGGAAAGTAGAGGATAATCTGTTGTATCACTGTATGTCCGACCACCTCCTCGATGCCGTCACCAATCGCGAAGAGTGTTGGCGGCTCGTGGTTCTCCTCGAGTATAGAGAGAGAGTACTGCAGGACGCGCATTGCGCGCCGTCCTCGGGACACTTCGGCCACAAGAAAACATACGATCGAGTAGCGCGCGAATACTATTGGCGTGGCGTTTGGTATGACATGCAAAGCTTTGTCAATCAATGCCCGCAATGTCAGTTGTATAAAATCGAGCAGCGCGCACCGAAAGGTCTTATGGGAAAGCGCGCGGTCGAGCGTCCTTGGCGTGTCGTCGCGACCGACGTAATTGAGTTACCACGGAGTAAGAACCGTTTTAAATACATGATAGTGTTTCAAGACCTCTTTACGAAATGGGTTGAGTTTAAGCCGTTAACTTCGGCGGACGGAAGGTTGCTCGCCCGTGCTTTTGAGGAGTTGATTCTTTTCCGTTGGGAAACACCCGAATATATAGTGAGTGATAATGCGAAAGCTTATCAGAGTAAAGTGTTTCAAGAAACTCTTCAGGAGTACGGTGTCGAGCATGTATTTTGTCCTCCGTATCATCAACAGAGCGATCCCATAGAGCGAGTAAATCGTACATTGAAAACAATGATAGCCATGTTCGTAGACATCGATCACCGTAATTGGGATCAGCACTTCCATGAGTTTCGACATGCAATAAACACCGCAATCCAATCTTCAACAAAGGTCTCCCCGGCTTTTCCAAATTTTGGTAGAAATCCGAAACCCGTGAAGGCTTGCGACGAGAAGTCGAAAAACGCGTCCCAGTAATTCGGGTCGATCCGAAGATTTGGCAAGACAGATTACAGCGATTGAATGCCCTACGCGACTTAGTAGCCAAGCATATCGAGACGGCGCAAGATAAGCAAAAATCCGAGTATGATAAGAAGCATCGCCATGTCGTATTTTATGAAGGATAGTTAGTACTGCGGCGGTTACATTCATTGTCCAACGCAGCGGCGGGAAGGAACGCGAAGCTCGATCCTGAGTATGCTGGCCCTTATAAAATCATCAAAAAAATTTCCGATATTATGTATATATTAGAGACCGATAATAAGAAACAGGTTCCTACAGTACATGTGAAAGACTTGAAACGATATTTACCTCCTCGAGGCACTGGCAAAGTACGACAGGCCGTGTAGTTAGTTTAGATATTATTTTATCTGGTTTACGGCCATTTTATTATTTTGATTATTTATAATTTTATCATTTGATTACTTAAAGTGATTTTTTTTTTGAGTTTCTCATTAGACAACTAACCTTCATAAGTTAATTATATTATTTTCAATTTGTAAATTTCAATTTTACTGACTGTGTTAGATTGGGGGATAAACTTGTTACAGATAAAAGACGAGATGAACAAATTGTAGATCCTAAATTCAGGAGTCGTGGTTCATTGCCGGAACTGACAGACGACGAGTCGGTGAAATCCCCGGACTCGACATCGGACGCAAAGAGCCCAGAGATTGGCGTTCAAACCGCCCGATCTGAGCTCTCGCCTATCGATTCCCCGGACACAGTCAACCTTATGACCCAGCACCCCGTCAAGAAAGTGGCTGAGGTCGCCCAGATCACGGCTATACAAGTGTTCCAGGTTGAGCCCGTCTCCTCTGCGTCAAAAGTTGACGACCAGACTACAGAGGAGGCGGCCGCCCTGGATATACGCTGTGAGTCGGTCGAGAGGGAGCTCGATGAGCTGGCGTTACACCAAGCTCACGTCAACCCTACCATGGCCCCGTCCCCAGTACCATCGGGGACTCGCTCACCACCCCACACGCCACCAAGGTAGTTGATCAGATCGACCTCACCGACCCCGGCGGATGACTCGTGTGGCAAAGAGGATCCGACGGGTACTGGCGTTCAGCCGCCTGCCCCGTCGGACCCGAGCCCGATCGAGTCATTGACGGTGACACCTCCTGTGGCAACAACAGGTGAGCCAATGACATCGGCTCCAACCACCGGCGGCTCGGTGGTCGTGAATGAGGAGGCTTCCACCTCCACGGGTCACAGCCAGCTCCCACCTGTCGGCTTCACCAACGGCCTGCTCGAAGAGCTTCCCGAGCCGGAGGTGAATACTGTCACTGGGGGCAGAACAACGACGGCTGTGCAACCCCAGAGGCACATCCCAGGAAAGTTGGAGTGGAAGCCTCTGGAGTTGCAGCGACAAGACCCGCGCTTCTCCTTTAAACGGCCGAGCACTTCCACCGATGGTCTACCGGCCGGATACCAGCAGGAGGAAAATCGTCGCCGGGACAGAGAACAGGAGGAAAAGAACAAGAAGCACAAGAAGAACAGTAAGGGTCCAGATCTCTCAGCAGAGAATCTTTTCTCGCCGCTCCACAACAACGAGCCCCGGGGAGAATCGGTCCCAAACTCGAGCACTGATACCGCCCTCAAGGCCCCGCCTTCCGGTTCCTCGAAACGCTCGACTGATGAGTGCGTGAAGTCGCAGCGCCAGTCGGGCCGGAACCGGAAGATGATCGAGGAAGAGAAGGGACGAGCTATTGGACGTGGCCGGTTGGATCGACTCAGGCAAGAAGCCTTCAACACCATCCGGCGTCCGGGCTTTCCCGGCTCTCCTGATGTCGGGACCAAGTGGGTCCAGGACTTTTACCAGAGGTCTATTGAAAGGGGCCAGGACCTCCCAACGGTGCCGAGGCTGCCTCCGACACAGCCGACAACACCTTCGGGGAAATCAGATCGACCCATCCCGGAGCTGCGTATCTTCCCCAAACACCAGGATTGCGACTGGACCCCAGCGGTTCGCGTTCCATCACCAAAGGGATATACCTCAGCTCCCGTCAAACAGAAGGTGAAGCCGAATCCGCCAGTGCAGCCCTCGTAGCACCAACCTCCCGTCCGAGTGGCACAGAAAACCTGGGTGCCTGTGAAGGACTCGCGTCGGAGGGAAGTGACTGCTTCTCCAGCGGTCAACCCTCCGTCGTGGATTTCATATGGATACACCGAGCAGGGCCGCCAGGGTTCTGATGGGCAGAATTGGTCGCTGCCCTCCACCAGTACCGGTATTACGTACGCCCCTCATGCAACAAGCGATCCCGACTCCTGTGGTGTATGCAAACACCTGAAAATTCGGTGATTACTTGAAGAATCGGAAGGGGACTGTGTATCGGTCTACCGAGGAGCTGCACCGCTACGAGCAGCAACCTCGGCACCCACAGCATATCCCGATTATGTTACCCCCGGAGATTTCCCCTGCGAGGAATCTGGAACCCGGAGAGCCTGCGAGGTCGAGCCTGCAGGAACCCCTGCGGCATGCTCCCTCGTCAGCCCCGCGTGAGCCCAGGTTCCCATGCATGGATGTCAATGGCAACCGCATGTCTGGGACCTTCTTGAAAGGACTTGCACCGGTGCCATCCGACCCTGAGAGGGATGTGCCGCCCTACATCTGTTTCAACTACAGAATGGGCATCCACAAAAGAGCAGCGTGCCCGGCGGCTCCCTCTCAGCGCGACTTTTGACGCAACTGTGATCGGCTCGACACCACGGTCAGCCGGTGTGAGAGGTGTGCTCTCGCTTACAAGGCTCACCTGGTAGCGATGGCCCAGTCAGCGACGGCCAGGGGCAGTCCATGCCAGCCTTGCCCGCCCGTCAGTCAGTCGCCCCATCATATGGACACCTCGGAGTCGATCTCCACTACATCGGAGCAGTCGACGGTCGAGGAGGAGCAGAAGAAGAAAAAGAAGAAGCCTCGCCGTGGGGGTCGACTTAAGAAGTTTAGGATTGAAGCGAAGAAGCAAGAGACTGACCCCACGGTGGAGCGACAGGGAGAGACGACTTGCCAAGATTATGCAGAGGCGAGCCTCTCTCCGGCCCCGGCCAGCAGTAGCTCGTCGACGCGCACCGCTCCAGAACATCAGGAGTCGATGCAGATCGACGAGGCTGCTGCAATCTTCTCGGGCCCCTCTTCCCTGGACTCCGAGGTGCTCCTGCACTGGAACGAGCTGGTCGTCCTCGCTGGTGTCAGGGATCCCCATAGTCCCACCCCGGCAGAGTATCTCCGAATGTTCCGGATCTTGAGACACGACAGGAGCTCCATTACCGGGCCTTAAGCCCTTTAGTGTTCCTGAGTGCGGCGACTGTAAGTATCGGGTTCTATCCTACGTATATTTGTAAGAGAATGGATGAATGGGTTCGGTTCGCGATTAGAGCGTGCCGAAGACCTCATCCTCATTTCATCATTTCTTTCTCTCTTCTTTCACTTCAGCTCTATGTTGGCATTCACTGGTTGAGGTCGAGGTGGTCGGCCTGCGATCATCTCGTGAGAGATCGTTCGCCTTGGGGGGAGGGGGGCTGTGATGAGGGTGCAGGCTATTTAGTAGCCGGCCCTGTCCGCCTCTCTTTCTCTCCTCCGAGTCTCTGCCCGCGGCTGCCAACGTCGAGTACATATGTCAATCACTTACGATTCACATGCTCGACGTTTCCGTTTGTTTTACTAAGGTGGATACCCTGCTGCAGCGCCGAGTGCGCCCCACTCCAAGACTTTGCGGCAGCAGCACGATCAGCGAAGGAGAAGATAGACCGAGCGAGCGAGAGAGAGAGAAAAGAACAGATAGAGAAAGCGCGCGAGTCCGGCATATCCGCACTCATGTGCGTAGTCGGAAGCGAGAAAGAGTAGGCGTGGTGGGGGAGCGTGCGTGCGAGAGAAAGAATTAGGCGGCGCGTCGCGGATCATTAGCACTCGTGAGGGCAGTAACGAGAGAGAGCCCAGCCGAACAAGAAGCCGAGAGCCATCACCGAGCAACTACGAGAGGCCGGCATCGAGAACAAAGGGCGACGCGCACTTGTGGAAGTGCGCCTCTCAACACCGAGTCCAGCCAGGAAGCCGACGATCGCCGCCACCAGCAACCTGCAGCATCGTCGAACCCCAGGTCGTAACTGTTCTCTCGCTTTTCCTTTGTCATCGAATGCCACTCGTGCGTTCCGGCGGGATGCCTGTGCGTTTTATCCGCACGGCATCTTTGGCGAGCCACTAAGGCCACGGCGTTTCTGTCTCTTTTTCGTTTCTACGTTTTGAACATTTCATTATTCGCTACGATAAATATTCCATTCATAAAATTATGGTCTAGTTTTCCAGTGCGTTCAATCGCACGGAAAACGGCACGCGGCGTGGCTGTTGCGTATAAATCCACAACGGCCATTTTAATATTAAATGCGTTATTGCTGTTTTTATAATTAGAAGTCATTAGAATATTTATACAATACAATACGCGAAGTCATGCGTAAGTTAAGAATGTGCTTATCGATTTTTGTAAAATAAGAGAATATAGAATAATGAGTTACAGCATAAACGAACTGTGTATTGATTTCTGAAAAACCAAATCCCGAATTTCCCCAAATACAATTACAGCTTGCAGTATGGATTCGAGGCGACGAGCAGCCCATCGTTGCCGATGCTGACGGAGCATTTTGCCTCCCAATCCCTAAATAAAATAATTGTTTATGCGACGCCTTGGGCTAGAGCCCATTGCACGGCACGCTTTTGTATGGTAAGAAGGCGCTCGTATAACAATGTATTATGATTCAAATTAGAATTCAAATATATTCGATTAAATAAATTTTGCAATTAATTGAAAAATGAAAGTTTACATACGTAGAGATGGTAAATTTTTATTTAATTCAGTTTATATATAATGATCAAGAACAACATGCTAAAATCCATAAAATCATAGTAAACAATGTCGTTAATAATTGGTCTTTATATCAATCAATTATAAACTCTGTCCTTGGTATTAATATTAGTAATTCGGCTTCATACAAAAGTTATGTCTTCAGATGGAATTTATGGAGGTGAATTGGAAATTCAATCATTTGTGAATATTTATTCAACTGTGAGTGTCA
>JAWWMK010043419.1:0-11239 GCA_035047105.1 Galeopsomyia nigrocyanea
TTGATATTTGATATATGAAATCTAACGACAACTTTGAATTTCCGCGCCATTTCTATGCTTAAACCAATCAGAATGCTAGATGATCGGCGACTCATCATTCTTTTAAGATAGGATATAAATTAGTGTACAGACTGTACAGTATGAATGTATAGAGGGACCTTCAATTTAGTCTTTACCACTCGACGGATTTGCATTTTTCATGAAATAAACTTGATGGTAATTCATAGACCTTTGATCTTACTTTGAAATCAATTATACATAAGCTATTGAAGAATTTTACATTACTTCTGGCATTGTTAAAATAATGTTGATAAAAATTTTATCCTATTAAACTGTTGCTTAATAGTGTATGTTATTGATGAAGTCAAATAAACATGTTTCTTTATGTTCAATGATCAATAAATCAATTATGAATTTTCAAATCGCTTTTTCTCGAAACTAATATTTA
Organism: Galeopsomyia nigrocyanea; assembly: GCA_035047105.1. Lineage (NCBI taxonomy): Eukaryota > Metazoa > Arthropoda > Insecta > Hymenoptera > Eulophidae > Galeopsomyia > Galeopsomyia nigrocyanea. Next base: position 449 of record JAWWMK010043419.1, read on the forward strand.
AATTTGACTTAATACGGTGTTCTTTGAGTGAACGGCTCATATAGTATACTAAAGAGATGCAGTTAAATAAAATTACAGGTTAATCAAAACTTCACGCTGCTCAATCAGTGCGTTGTCACTATTACACAAAAAACCCACAAAATTTCCAGCATAAAATACACACTGACCATTACTAAATAACGATACTGCTTGAATTTATAGTAGAACCGCAGTGTATATATTTTATTTTCGCGAATAGTTGTTAACCTGCATTGCACATTGTAATAAAAGCGATAAAGTTTATATACGTCAGTAAAGAGGTTCGCGCGTGAGAGCGCGCGGAGTATACAAACCGAAATGTGCAGTTATAAAACTTTGGATAAATAACGAGCGTATACTTCCTCGAATCAGATCGTAAACACCTTCTTCTTGCCTTGATCTCGCAGCGCGTATCGCCACAAGAGAGAGTCCATAAAAATGTGAAATTGCCGCTCTCTCGCGTATATATATACGATATATCTATAGAACCGAAAAGGAGAACGTACATTATAAGCGCTTTCGGCAAGAGTGAGAGAGATATATACATAAAACTTTTGAACAGTTGGCCACGATCAATAGACAACTCGACGACGGAAAACCGCAACAAAAAAGACCTTGTGCTTCTTCTTCTTCTTCTTACTTGCTGCTGGTTAACCGCGCGAAAGTGTCACACAGAAAATTATTTCGTCACGCTCCAAGATTGATGACGTACTGTTTTTTTTTTCGTTTGAAAAAAATAACCTGTTCACGTTCTCTCGTGAATTATCCGAAAGTTTCAAAAGCATTATAATTCAAAAAAAGTTGACAGTCGCCGAGGGGCCAAGCAATTAACCAGCAGCAGCGGAGAATAAAAAATCGATTCGCGCGACGATCGAATTTATTGCGCAAACGTTATTTACGTTCTTAATAAAATTAACTCGTTCATGAAGATTTAAAACGCGCGACTCTCGATTGGCGCGAGTCGTGAATTATCACCGTGAGTAAAAGTGTGTCTGCGCGGGCTTTTATCCATCATTTTCACATTCAATAATAGCTTCAATTTGCCGTTCTGAAATCTCACACTGATAAAAACGAGTTACAGCCGCATTCCCTTTACCAACCCGTAAAACAAAGAAAACCAAGTAGAATTACTTTGAATTTATACTTGCATAGACGAGAGAGAGAGAGAGAGAGAGAGAGAGAGAGAGAGAGAGAGAGAGAGAGAGAGAGAGAGAGAGAGAGAGAGAGAGAGCAACAAACAAGAAAATATAAGGTATAATAAACAAAGCCAAGGCATTTTATTATCCATTCTCGCGGTGGATATTATACATCTAAAACGTTGAGAGCCCTTATAGCAAGCAAAAGAGAATGTTTATGTGCGCTCAGAGTTCAAAGCGTTGCGGTCCGAATTAGCCGAAAAGGGAAGGGGCTGTAAACGGTAATTGCTTTTTTTTTTGGCACCATCACCATAAAGCCATAAACCTTTGTGTGCTTTTACTCGTCGTCAGGCCCGCCGCGTAGACGAGACAGAGAGCAAGCAACAGAAACTCAGCCTCCTCTCTTTGTGTTGTCTGCCGTGTCGTGGCGCAGGGCAGGTATTAAAGATTCGCTAATGAGACGCACTCGTTATACGGATATCCGAAATAAATTAGAAACTCGTCGACGCAAACAAAAAAACAACAGGCATAAATCATCATCAATCGGCGAAAAGTCAATTTTGTTATTGTGACATTGAGACGATTATCGAGAACTTTCGAAAACTGAATTCCAATGTTGTTACGTGCGTCATTGACGATGAAATTTTTACAGGTGATTTTACAACGAGAATTCATTCGCCTAAACAATTCTTCGATAAATCATCGATCGAGTGTCGCAGCTACCGTAAAGAAAACATATCCGCACGAGTAAATATAATAATTCCCTCTTCAACATACGTATAATATTTGTCATTTTCATCGACACATATAGCCATCGTCGATGCGTCGGCGATGAGAATAATTATGCATGCGAAGTTTGTACAAACGCGCTTGCAGCAGTAGCAGCAGCCTTATTTGACTAAACTATTCTGTAAACGATACATTTGCATTGTAATTAGGCTGTGTATCACGCGACTCGTCGGGAATAGATATGAATAATACAGAGGAGGGCTCTCCTCGCTTGCATTGTCGCGATACAGTGTTATATTCGCGAAGCTATACGACAATCTATGCAACTGGAGCTGTTTGCCATTAAATGAGCTTTAATGCATTTATCGTGCGCTTGTACGCCGCGCAGCTGCTGTAATTTATACGGCGCGAAACAATTGTCAATCCGCCGCGCGAGAGCGCGTGAATTATGATTGATAATATTTCAATCTTGTCGCGAGTGTATACTGTCTGTCTGTCTTTCTGTGTTGCGCGAGGTGACAAGCTGTTGCTGCTGCCTGCTGTGCTCTATTTATCGTTGTCGTTTGAATATTCACTTTTAACGCACAATGGTGTTATCATAATAAAGTCAATTACGCTGTCCGACTTCTTATCAACAGAACTCTGTAGCGAGAGAGAAAGAGAGTGACAGTATTGCTAAAATGTCATTGTTCCCGATGCGCGCGACGTTTTGTTACACGACGACGATTGTTTGAGGAAAATGATAAAAGTATCGTTTGATGCATGTGGAAAATGAACGTGTTTGAAAATATAATGCTTCAAAGAACTTTATATGCTCGCCACAGAAGCGTGTAACCTCCTAAATAATTATAATCGATAACCGAGGATTTATAAATAGAAGCAGTACTCCTCTCTTCACGTCTTCACGTCCCTTTTTTTTCTTTATTCTGCAAAAATGTAATTGTAGCGCGAAGTTGATATCAAAAGGGCCGCTAAAAAAAAGAGGAGTGTGTATAAGTTGCGAAGTAGACTTGCCCGTTCATCAGGCCGCAAGCAACACACAGTAGCCACTGTGTGTATGTGTGTGAGTGAGTGAAGCGACAAAGCGTGACACTCTGTCGAGCAACTCTTTTCAAAGAGAGCCTAGCGGCTCACCTCTTTCTTTTTTTTCTTTCTTTTTTTTTTGTTGCAGGAGCGTATACGTCATGACAACGAGACGGAGACAAGTTGCGCTCGCTTTATCTTGCTCTCTTCTCTCTTTCATTCGATTTTCTTGTTTTTTTTTGTTGTTATAATCAACGTTGCCGTTACAGAAGCGTATATAGAAAAAGTTTTTTTTTCGAGCTGCATGGAAAGGATGCCAATTTGTTTTTGTAATTTTTGCAAAAGGTGATTCTGTACTGCAAGCTTGTATATGTAATTATCGTGGATAATTAATTATTGTAGTATGATACTCTTTGAACAATTTGATTGAAGGATATTCATTTGTAAGGTATTTTCGGTAAAATTTACAAATTAATTAATCACTTTCTAGAAGCTTCTCGCGTTGGATATTCGTACAGAAATTATTACTCATTTCCGAGAATATCAATTATTATACATTCTGACATAACCTGGTTTGCTTTTTTCACACAATGCACAATTATTTTTACAAATATTATTCGCCGACACCTGGTAACGACGTAGCGAACGTAAATATTTCTGGTCAATCGGAACGAACAAAACTAAATATTTTTCGCGACTGCTCCAAAAAAAAAAGTATTATACAAACTTTTCTCGATGAACCGGTTACCAAAATCAAATGTCAATATTGAATCATACATCGAGAATTTCAAGATAACAATTGTTTGTTTGAAAAACAAAAACGTCGAACGAATATTTATCACTTTTTCTTTTTCGCATCAGCAATTTGTTTCTCAAATATTATTACCATCGTCACTCAATTAAATTTCATCACAACAACAAGAAACTTCATCGCCAGAAGAAGAAAAAAAAAGCATTCCCAAGAAAGCCGCAATATAATTGATCATCGTATAATTACAAAGCCGGCAAATCGCTATCTGGGAAAACTAAACGTGCAGTCATCAATCAACGACAGCGAGAAGAGAGAAGAGAGAGAAAAAAATAGCATCGCACAAGAATGAAACCACCCTCTTGGTATATATAGAGAGGAAGAGAGAAGAAAAAAAAAATCATCCTCGTGCGGACGTCATAGCGCGCACTAAACTCAATCCATTTCTGTCGTGTCGTTGGGCGGCAAGTTATAATAGCGAATAGGTATAGGTGGTGGGGAGGTCTTCTCTTTCTCTTTGGTGGTGTGCAGGCGGCGGAGAGAGAGAGAGAGAGTGAGTGAGATCGGCGCTTTACACGGTTGGGCCGACAGGGCGGCCACCTAGCGTCGAGGGGAAGTGGCAGCGAGAGCGCAGCTCGCCAGCTCAGTCTCGCTTCGGAGTCCGTCCTGCGAACAACAAGTGTATATTCCTTTTTTTTCCGTTCGCACTCGCTTTGCGCCTGCTGATCGCGCGTGCCTCTCGGTGAATTTTCTCACCATCACCCCGCCCGCCAATTGTCGTGCGTCAGTGCCAAGAAATTTCATTCACAGTGAGCAAATTGCAAAAGTGCGAACAACAACAAAAAATATAGTATGTGGTGTTGAGTGAAGGGGTGTGTTGTTGTTTGGTTTTTTTTATAATACTCCGATCGATCGAAAAGATTCGAGAAATCAAGTAATTCACGATGCTGACGTCAAGCGCCAACCAGTACCTCCGTCCGGAATACCTGACGCCACTACCAACCACGGTGAGCCATCGCGAATATTAAACGACGGAATGATTTATACTTCTGTGAGTGCGTGTGTGTGAGTGTGTGTGTGCAAGCTGTTGCGTATACATATACATACAGCGACGTGTGCTGGGAACGCAATTAGCGTCGGTGATAATTTAACGACTTTGCTATTGCTCTATTTTGCGGGGATTTGAAACGAACAACGAAAAAAAAAAGAAAGAAAAACATGAAACGAGTGCAGCTCTTGCGGCGGCGGAAGGAATTTGCGAAACTCCATTGCATCACCTCCGTTTTTTTCTGCAGACTCACAGTGGATTAACTAACTTTGTTTATAGGCGCGAAGTGTTGGTATATATATCTTATCATCGGCTCCGTTTAATTAACATTCCACGGTAATAATAAACCGCGCGCGCGCTCGATAGTTTTTTTTTTTTGTCGACGTTATATTATGCGTTTATCTCGCGTTTGCAAACGGAGCACATTCATTTCCGTCGTTAAACAACTATACATTACACGCAGCTCGAACACCATAATACACGTCATAAAAATTGCGCGACTAAAAAATGCAGCGCGCAAATAAAGGAGGCTAAAGCGTAATTTGACACAGTGATGCATAACTCCCACCCCTCTTCTGTACTTCCTTCTTTCGGAGTTTTAATCGTAAACTTTCGTCATGTTAAAGTACTACTACTCGCGGAAGAGCGAAACAAGCTTTCCGGCCCTCTCCGTAAATCACTTTCTCTCACACGCGAAACAATGCGTTATTTCCTTTTTTTTTTAATGCGGATATAGTTTAAGCTCGTTTGACCTGGAAACACCACTCGTGTGTTTTGTTGTCAGATGTCAACGATTAACGATGCGTGTCGAATGTAATCTTTTTCTCCCAACGATTTTCATTTCCCGAAAGCATCGATAAGAATACGAAAATTATACAGTCGGAGCTGCTTGTGATTTATATGCCCGGGTAACAAAGATAAATGTGCTCGTGCAAAAGTCGCGTGCGAGAAATAAATCTCGACGATTTTTTTAGAAATGTGTGTGTGTGTGTGTGTGTGTGTAAGCCTTTGTAATGATATATACTCACACACACACACACACACACACACACACACACACACACACGTGATATCTCGCAGTTGATTTTCAATCGGATACATAATATTCCCGACGACGACTTCCTCGGGAATTAACCTAATCATAAATCAGTGTCAACGAGCGAACGAACGCGCGAGAAAGCTGTTATTGATTTGATATACAACCTGATGTATATGTATTTTCTATATCTCTTCCGTCGCGAAAGTAAAAAGAAAAATTCGTACGATTAGCTGACACTAGATTTCGGGAAGATCGTCGATTATCTCCATGGCAGTTTCCCCGACGACTCTTTTTCAATTAGCCCACACACCGCTGCGAATATTCGCGCGTTAATCGGCGCGCATTAAGGTTAATGCCGCGCGCGAGAAGCGCTCCGCGCGAGAATTAACAATAACTGTTATTACCCCGCGCGGGCTATAAAATCCGCGGCTTCAAAGTGCTCTTTTCGCTTCGCCCGACGTTTTCCATTTCGTTATTTACGAGGACGCGCGACCAATTGAAACGTTACATAAATTTCGAGTGATAAAAAGAAAAAAATGTGTATAACCGTCTCGTCGTAAATTAGCTCGACTTTTTATTTTCTTCTTCATCGGCTGTCGGAGAGCAATAAAACTGTTTTTCCGATCGATATCGAGATTCGTTTCGTGGTTATAGAGAAAAAAAAATTCTAAAATTAAACACCGAGGAAATTGAAGGGGATAAACTGTATTCCGGTAGCGACACGACGTTAAAACGAGTTCGTTCGATAATGTAAAAAAGAAAAAGAACGAAACCGGTATGTATATATATATCTCGAAAAATATTTACTCATCGTCGAGAAAGAGAGAGAGAGAGAGAGAGAGAGAGAGAGAGAGAAACGATCGACAATTAAGTTATATTTCATTAGGCATCTGCAAGATAAAGCACGAGAAAGAGAGAGAGAGAGAGAGAGAGAGAGAGAAAATGGGCTGGCGATATAATTAGCAGTAAATTTTCCCGCGACCACGTGGGATAATGGTAACGGTGCCGCACACTCCGCTCTCTTTCTCTTTTTTTCTTTCTTTTTCATCGCGCCAAATTTGCACTTACGTCTTGTTTCTGCCGCTTGTCGAGCTAATTAATTTTATCGTTTTATCTTTCGCGGCGTGCGCGCTTAACAAGCCTTCGTACTTTATCGACGTGTTTACTTAATGGATTTCTTATTGCGGACGTTCGAAGGAAGAAAAAGTAAAAAAAAGCAACCTACAGAAGAACCTCATTTTCGCAATAGTTGATTCGAGCAAAGCCATATTATCGTGTGCGCTGTTTCGGCCATTGAATTATTTAGTAAGGCGATATCGATGCAAAATTGCATTTTGTTCGTTTATACATTCACGAGCGTGCCGAGGTGGAAACCGGATATGCGATATTTATTGTTACATTCAAAACTCGATAGCCGCAGCCCCGATTTCATTACAATGGATGACGCAAATTCGCGCTTTTACTCGGGGCGTAATTAAAAATATTCCTTTCACCGGTTGTTGAATCCAAAGCGATTGTTCAACCATTCCTCCTCGCTAACGCTGATTAATTCGCACATCTGCACGCGCGCGCGCTCGCTCCCAACAATTTCCGGAACACTTCAATCATTCAGCTCGGTTATGTGTGTGTCTCTCTCTCACCCGAACAAACAGCAGCAGCAGCATCCAATTTACTAATCTGCGCGCTCACCAGTAAAACACTATTACCGTGTGCGTGTATGTGTCTGGCTGTGCACGGCGGTGGCACAGCCAAGCGTAACCTTTCCGAGTTCTTGATCGATTGCCAAAGCGCTTAAATTATCTGGACTACTTTGACACGTAGTTCGCCTATAGCTTCTGCGCGCGCTCGACATTAATCCATTAGAGCTATGTGCACCCTCTTGTAAAACAACCCGTGTTTTGTCAAACGAAAAGAAAGTTAAAAAAAACACACACGCCTCGTAAAACCTTCCTTGCCCTGCGCCGAAGGAAATTGCCAGTGCTTTTTCACAGCGACTAACTTCGATTAAGCTCTCGCCGCTTGCGCGCACTCGAAAACTTTTCCTACTACTAGACAGACACATCCGTCTCGTGATTTGTAGAGCGAACACGCCGAGCGACTGACTTTTTTTTTATTCCGAGTTAAAGGAGAGAATGTTTGTCATGCGTCGCGGTGGAACTTGCTGGGCCGTGAAAATACCTACGCTTTTGTGGTTTTAAAAACGATTTTTGATTCTCTTTCTCCTCTTTTTTTTCTGGCAAACTTGTTTTGATGGTTGTTTGATACGTTTTACATGGAATTTTTAACGATTGTTCAAAAAGTTCTTTTCAAATATACTAATGTTTTTTTCCGTCATTTTCTGTTACAGTTGGACGCAAAGAAAAGTCCACTAGCCCTGCTGGCGCAGACGTGCAGTCAAATCGGCGTAGATCCACCATCCGGCAAATCAATGCTGACGTCTCACGACAACAAATCGAGCAACAGTAAATCCAGCAATAAATCCTCCACGGAATGCACGCCGTCGAGTCGAGAAAAAAGTTCACCGGCAACGTCGATGTACATCCCACCAACGCCATCGGCATCGTCGACATCGTCCACCGAAAGCACCAAATCCAACAGCAGTTTCAAGCCCTACGAGTCATGTCTAACGGAGTCCAAATCTTCGAGCCCCGAACAGCAGCAACGCGTCTCGTCGGTTCACTCGTCGAGTTCAAGTACATCGCGCTCACGAACGCCAGCGACGGGTAACAAACGCTGCTCGAGTAACCAGAGTGCCTCGTCGGGCGGTCGAGCAGCCACGCCACAAGGTCGCAAAAGTTCAACACCAAGCGAGCCCCGAGCATCGCCGTGTTCAAGGCCAAACGACATGAGCGCAGCGGCGGCGGCAGTATCGAGTCCATCGCGACCAACCGCATCGATGGCTGCAACGACGACGACGACCTCGGCAGCTGCCTACGGACTCCCATACCCACCGCAACTGCCACCGATGGATGCGATGACCGCGAGTTCGTTGATGTCGGCGCAACATCACGCCGCGCTGAAGAGCGGCTTGGCGCATCCTTACCTCAGCTACGCGCGCATGAAGACGCCCAGCGGCGCGGAAACTCTGGTGCCGGTCTGTCGCGACCCTTACTGCACCGGTTGCCAATTGAACAGTCACTTGTTCGCCTCGTCACCGAACGCTGCTGCTGCTGCTCACGCTCACGCCGCCGCCGCCGCCGCTGCCGCTGGCAAAGCCGGACAGACGCAGACAGGACCATGTCCCGCCGGTTGCGCTCAGTGCGATCATGGAAAATCATCGGCGGTCGCCGCGGCTGTGGCCGCTTCGCAATCACCATACGCCGCTTACGCGCACGCGCAACTGGTGGCCTTGGCCGCTGCCTCGCAGGTGCCCTACGTTTGCAATTGGATCGGCAGCGACGCCGCTTACTGCGGCAAGAGGTTCGCCACCTCGGACGAACTTTTGCAACACTTCCGCTCGCACACCGGCCAACCGGCTCCCGGTGGCGATGCCAATGCTGCAGCCGCCGCGGCGGCCACCACCGCCGCGGCACTGTCGCTTCTCACGCCGCCCGGTTTGACCGCTGGACATCCACTGCTGTCGAGGACGTATCCCACGCCGCCGCTCAGTCCACTCGCCTCGGCGAGATATCATCCGTACGGGAAACCACATTACGGCGCACCGGGATTGGGTGGTCTTGGATTGGCTCTGCCACCACCGCCACACGCCCTACAAGCGGCTGCTGGACTGCCGCCATACTTCTCGCCCTACTCGCTGTACGCGAGTTCGAGGCTCGGTGCCGCTTCGGGGATGCATCCGTAAACGCGACTGCGATCTGTGTGTGATAATTGAGTTGTTCATTATCTCTCTGGAGAGAGAGAGAGAGAGAGAGAGAGAGAGAGAGAGAGAGAGAGAGAGAGAGAGAAGGATTCTCTCGACTGCTTATAGTGAGGTTTTTTTCGTGGATTCGTTTGTTGGTGCGGAGAGTGAATTGACGAGTCGAGAGTTTGTGTAACGGATAATCTTCTTCCACGGATATATAAATACATAAGACGAGATTGTTTCGAGAAGTATGATGAGAACTTGAATCCTTTTTTTTTCTCGGAACTAGGGTGAAGTTATATAGTTCTCTTTTATTCTCTTTCTTTCTCGGTCGAGAGAACTCGAAAGAGAAAACGCGAGGTCGATGAATATATATACAAAAGAGCCTGACTGGTATAACCACCGCGCGGATTCGTTGCGGATGTTTGACTGTGATTATTTAATTTTGACTTTCTCGATAATTAACGCTGAGACGACTGCGGGGGTATAATATATATGTATAACGAAAGAACGATATAAATAAGAGACGGAGTTTTTTTTTCCTCCCCGGTATAGCGCGAGAGAAAATCATTATATATCCATTATTGCGGGAGCTTGCGATACGATCATTTTGTTTTTTTTTAAACTTCCGTGCTATTGAATTTTATTGATATATGTAATTGTAATCCTTTTTATATCCTGATTCGATTCGATGATCATGAACTTAATGCGAGCGGTAGAAAACGTTACTATTTGACTTGTGTACACCACAAAGGCCACTGAATGTGAAATCACGTGTGTCTCCGCATTGGAAATCACGTCTTTGTCCTTTTTAATGCTATATATGCCTTATCAATATCGACGACTCTCTCTGTATAGCCGAGTGTCTATTTCTCTTTCTTTCTTGCATACGATGTAAATATTAAAATTGATAGGCGCGTTCTCGTTTCATAATTGAGCAAAAACGAAAAAAAAAAAGAACTGTAAATTTAGTTATCAGGATGTAAAATCCAGTACAATCGTACTTCTCTCTCGTGAATTCGTTATTTATTGATCGTGCGCGATTTCCTTCTTTTTTTTCCGGCGGATTATGGCATCGTAAAAGACTTCATTAATGGCCTGCTTCTTCTTTCTTCTCCTTTTTTTGTGCTCTTCTTTCCTCGTTACCAACGTATTGAATTTTACATCTGCCTTGTAATGAGCGACAGTAAAATGAATAACCATAAGCTCTCTCTTTGTACCCCTACTGACTCGTAATATATATATATA
>JAWWMK010043430.1:0-11235 GCA_035047105.1 Galeopsomyia nigrocyanea
TTTGCAATGGGTTCCGACTGCATGTAGGCTTATTAAATGAACCCTATGTTACATATCTTATAGTGATTGTGTATAATCAACTAAAGTTTTTATTCAGAGGAGTTTATAAAAACATTTGTAGTTGAGGGAAGAAAAAAAAATTTTAAAAAATAATGTTAAACTGTACTAATTCTGAAAATTGAATTCTGCGTTTATACCAGATTTATACCCTTGTGCTTGAATCTACTACTTTTAGGGTTTGAATATTATCCTAAAAGATTTGAAGTAACCGTTGATCAGTACAAGCTATTAATCTATGACAATTATATATTGACTCTATTATATATGGGCATTGGGTTGTTAAACTTATTCTAGTTTTGATTTTCAATATTATAACATTTCATAAATCATTTTCGAGTTTTCAAATACGAGTGGAAATTCAGATAAGGCGGCCGCATGTAACCGTACGCGCTTGGCCCGGCTCAAATGAAACTGCTTACTAGGGGGAAGGGCGACGAACACTTACGATTCCCCCTACTCAGCTGTTTTTTTTATCTGATATTAGGAGATTTCTATAAATATAATGATTTTATAAGATAACTATCAATTAAAATTTTGTTATAGATATAAGTCACTCAAATTTCACTCACTTGTAAAAATTCGATGCACTATATTAATGCATGTATATGACACATTTGTAAAAGTTAACGTACGACTCACTAGATAAATGAACTCCAGACGTATAAAATTCTGGCGTGGATTGAAATTTTTATTCGTGACCCAATCAAGCAACGCTTGGCTGGCAACCAAGGCGTTCAAATACTATTAGGCGCAAAAAGGAAAATTGTGATTCGGTTTTAATTGTTCAGTAATATAGTTCTGAAACATAATAAATTTATTGAAAAAGTGTTGTGTTCTATAAGTAATAGATGGCTTAATTCGGGTTTGCACGCGCAATAAACTTCATTCAGGGGATCAGCGGACGGTAGTTTCTCTTGCATTTATAGTTTGCATTTGCTATTTAATCGGTTTTATCGTTGATCCTTATAGCTCTAAAGTAGGTAAAGTAAGTGTCTTTTTTCTTTATTATCATTATGTCTTTTTCTTTATAGATTGCGAGTACTTTACGTTATGGATTCTCCGAGGGACCCAGTCTTCTCGGAAGGCGTCCTAAATGAGGGTGAGGCTCCCGTGGCAGAGGTGGAAGGGTTGCTCCCAGAAAGTGGCCAATCTCCTGACGCGGACGCTTGTGGCCCAGTGCGGACGTATCTCGAACTTGATACCGCTGGAGTGACGCAGATTGCTTACTCCGTCGGCACTGGAACGCGTCTTACTGAATTTGATGTGTCGGTGGTAAGTGTTTGAGTGACGATAATCTGCTCGGCCTGCTCTTTGACAGTGCCATTATCTCAGAGCGTGTGTACGGAAAATTCTGTTGATTAATTACACTTGTTCTCCACAGGTGCCCATGAATTTGGCAACCCTCTCTCCAGTCAATCTGATAGTTTCGGTTGCTGATAGATGTAGAGGACTTTCGGGATTAGCAGCTGATCCGCTGTTGAGGCAAGAGTCCCTAGTCAAAGGTTTAGGGTGTAACATCGAGTATTCCTTAAATGAGCCCGTCATGGGGCCAGTAGTGTGCAGGCCCCCACAGGCGTGCGCCACTTTGTCAGGCAGCTCTGCCGGTGACTCTACTGCAGCCACATATGGGTTCTCATCTGATGATTCGGACGAATCCATGGTGAACAACTTTGGGTCGCTGCTCGCGGAAGTCTCCCGGAATATATGTCGTGCTGATACCGTGAGTCCCATGTCCGACTCGCACGTATCGGAAACATCAGTTGCGGATTCGTTTGAGGACCTAGGATATACGTCGGATTCCGCCAGCATCGTCTCCGAGTCCATTCCCATAGCTCCAATGATCTTTACAATCGGCCTGGCTCCTGAAGATTTCTCGACTGATGAGTCTGTGACGGCGGCTGTGGTTTCCCAGCAATTGGTCCCGAACGGGACGTCCGAGTCCTCCATCCCGCGTACTCTTACTGATGGGTAGCCGGGAGAGTCGGACGCGGTGAGCTTGGCTACTTACTCCAAGCAAGGCTCCGGCAACTTCTCTAACTAAGGTTCCGCCGAGAAATAGTCCTCCGGTTTCGGCCTTGGACCCGGCTACTAGTAACCCTGCTTCACCTGCAAGTTTCCCAAGCGAAGTGCCTCAAATAGTTACGGAGCCATTCAAGGGTTTCCATTTTGTCCCTGTAGTAAATGAATACGAGCCAAATTCGTTTCTTTCGGGTTCTTCAGGCGGCCCTGCCAAGGTGAGCGATCCACTTATAGGACCCGTGGCAGAGGATTACGAATCTCATGCAAGAAAATCCCGTACGAAAGGAAATAGGATTACCTGCCAGGAACGAGACTTTTTCTTCGGTGATGAACCATGTAGGCTTTTGAAAACCTTTGATGGCTACAACCTGGCGGATGCTATTAAGGTTATTCACTCGCCTTCTATGGCATTCGTCAATTACGGAGTGGTAAAGGTACGGTTATGGTTCTATGGTGCCCATTAATTATTATCTACATCCGTTAATATTGTCATCGACCATTAGGGCTATATTTCTATACAACCTTTCAGCTCCGAGGAATGGTTGCGGCAGTGTCTTCCGCTGATATCCGGCGTGAATTGGCTTCTTGCAGACTGAGTTTCTGCGAGCAACTCGTCCATTCCACCGGTAAGGATGGGATGGTTAATACTACCTTCAGCCCTTTACAGCTGTCACATCCCTCAAATGCCTTATGCGGTAACCGGCTTCTGATGGGACCCAGCAGTGGATTGCCTCGAATCCCGATTAAGGGTTAGTATAGCGCTCACGTGGCGCTTGTTGTGATATACTCTTCTATTCTGACTTGGTTGATTGCATTCGTTCCTTCCTTATACAGGGCCCCACTCGGAATTTAGATTTTCTCACATATGGTGGCAGAGGGGCTGCTTATTCCTTCATGATTTCAGAAATAATGACCAACGAACGCGACAAGGCTGTTCTAGTGTACGCAGCGAATGTAGCGAAGCCATTCGGTTACAACAGGTCCTACCTAAGTAGTATGCCTCTCGTAATTGACGAACCCGAGGATGGGTTAGGGGGCATGTTCGGAATCACTGAACCAACCTTCTTCCTAGGTGGTGATAGCTCCTTTTTTCCCGCTACACATCGAGGATAATTTTCTCGATGGTATCAATGTGATGCACGCGGGGCTTACCGACGGAGCTGCGAAATTATGGCTCTGCACCCACCCTGATGATTACGACGCGGTCAACAGACTTATCGCTGCGGCCTTTGGAATGGCTTACAAAAGGCGTCCTTCGGCCTATCCTCACTTCAGACCTCATTGCAACTTCCCAGCACATCATAAGAAGTTATTATTCAGTCCGGAGTTTCTGAAGACTAATGGCATCAGATACGAGATTGTGGTTCAGGAACCTGGCGACGCCATCTATGTAGGGCCTGCAGTATATTATCAGGTAGTGAATATAGGAATCGGTCTGGCTGAAGCCGTGAACGTCGGTGGTGTCCTTTGGGGTTTGATTAGTCGCCTACACCATAGCTGTGGATGTCCTGGTTCCACCAATAGCTGAATTAGGGCAAGATCCGACATCGTGTATGAAGTTTCCATGAGACGTCGAGTCTTGCACAGTTGCCCAGAACGTAACTGTGTAAGTGCCTTCACTTCAGAGGCCGCTCTTAAAGTACACGCAGAACGTCATAGGCAGGAGGAGCAGGACGCAGAGGGTCGCAAGAAAGGGGGATCAAAACGAAAAAATCGACCCCGCGCCGGACCAAAAGCTCTCGAGTCGCGGCCCAAGAGACGGGAGAGCTGTTTTTGCCAGGACTGTCCTCGCGCCTTCTTTACAACAGCAGGCCTAATGGCTCATCTTAAGGCCGTCCACAATCTGGTGCGCAAGGAATCTTGTCCATTATGCCCCGGAGCGTATAAGGATTTGCCTCGTCATCTTTTAGACATGCACGATACTATCGCTGGTAAGTGTTTCATGATTGTGTCGTTCTGGTGTTGCTACATGGTCCTGTATTATATATTCTTATTTACAGAACGTTCGAGGACCAAGGTAATTGTTACCCGCTCCAGGGCGCTGGTCTAGTACCTATGTTTTTTGTGTTAACGCAATTATTGTTGTATTCGACATTTCTGTATGTGTTGTGTATAGTACCACTTGCTGCCTCATTACAAGTTTAAAGGAGAAAAAAAAATTGTACGATGGCTATCATGTTTTTTTTTGATCAATTATCCTTTATGCTCTGTGCGTTATCCCTTTGCGTCACTGTTATTCAGCCTTATGTCCATAAGCCTATTCTTGCTTGTTAGTACTTCACGTCTCTCAAGGTTCTTTGTCCGTCGGGCGCCCCTGTTTGTGGTAACCTACTGAAACGGTGGGCGAAAAACAAAAATTGACTCTTTGCCCACGCATAGTTTCTGCGTTTGATTTATGTCCTAAAGAGGGATCGTTCGGCGACTCGAAATGTCGATAATAAGAATTGAACTTGTGCTTCATAGATAATTTGAGTTTTTCTTCATTGTAACCTTTCTGAAACGGAAATTTATTGAACCCTTTGCAATTGCAGGTGACGTGAAGTAATGGAAGCGCTTTGACGCGGTAAGTTCCTGATTAGGGTCTTTTCGTTCAGTTCCCCGCGCTCGGATAGCGATAGAGGTTGACCTAAGGGATATCGGGTGTCGCATTCCTTGCGTTTACTGACATCCTTCACCGCTTTTAAAGTGGGCGTTGTTTTTAGGAAGTGGCTCATGGGTACTCATTGGCTCCCTATTTCCGGATAAGCCGCCTGACGTGAATGCGAATTGGCGTAAAAGTGGAATATCACTCCCATTTTCGATAGTGGTGGGGCGCCGTTTCCCCTTACCCCGTTAGTCATAAATACGGGAGCATATCGTCTCTTGTTGCCACTTTCTTTGTTTTCTTTGCAGTCGTAGCTACCGTTGCGAATCGTTGAAGGTTAGTATCAATACAGCGCTACGCTGTTAGCCAAAAGGGACTTTTATTCATTTCCCAAATCTTTCTGATCCGTAGATGTCTGCCTCTACCTCGGGTAACGTGGCGCAAGGGCCCGTACATTCGCCGGTCTTTGCCTTGCCCCGATCTTGCTTTATTAGGTCACATCGTCGTGCGCCTCAGGGAGAACCAGCGTCACTGCATTCTTCAACCGTTCGCAGCGATCGGCCCCAAAATTCAAGAGGCCGCGGGCGAGGAGCTCGCCGGGATCAAAGACGGGTTGACACACGCCCTTTCATTCCCTGGTGGTTCCACAACCTGATGTTTTCGTGGATGGGGCCACAGCGTGGCCGTCAAGCCAGGAGGGGCCGGTCTTCATCTTATTCCCATCGCACCCAACGTGAGACGGCCTTCGCTGCCTCGCAGGGCTACCCGCCAGAGATACAAGAACATGAAGTGGAACAATCTACCCGCAGACGATGGCGCCGATTGTCCCGCCATCCGCGTGGGTCTCACAGTCTCCGCCATTCTGTTGCGGCTGAGAGTGATGCTGTCATAAATATGAGTAATGATTTTCACTGTACTTTGTCCTTTCCAACTTTCTAACTCAGTCTTTCGCGCATGCCTATTGCTATAAGTCGGTCGTTTTCGAACACTTTGCTGTGCGGTCAAGGTATGTGACTCCTAGGGTTTATGCGTATGCCGGTTACTCTTGCGAATCCTATGGTTGACCCGGGCTATATTCACAATTCCGTGTTTCGTTAACGCTAAACGAGTTTGTTTAATTTTCTTTTTCCAGGAACCTGAACCTTCTGTTCCTGAACCTTCGCCTGTAACTCGTCCTGAAGGAGGCAGTTTTGGTCCACTAAGCGCCTCGATACCTTTCGGGACTGTATTGAATCTCCAGGACTTCCGTAGAATCTTTGATGGCATTACGGCGGCCATTTCGGGCCATCTTTATTCCTCGCCCTGCGACCTGTCTCTACTAGCCAGTCCTGAAGTCGGCACGTGTACAGGTCCCCTTCCATTGGCATGGCAGGGAAACGACAATGTAGCCTCCGCCGTCAACCAGGAAAAGGCTGCCTTTGTTGAGTGGCTAGAATCCTGCCCTGTTTCGGCGCACGTCTCCTATCTGCTTGCTATGAAGGAGCTCTTCACCTGTTGGCTCTGCGTTCGGCTCATCTACCCCGGGGCCATTGTGCGCGACAATGGCCATCCGATATGCGGTCAGTGCTATCAGAGGAACGTCCTTATGGCTTGCCCGGTATGCCGAGACACTTGGGGATTCATCAGGAGTCCCCTATTGGACCGGGTCGCTGCGACCCTGTCATTTCCGTGTCAATACTGGGGTGAGGGATGCCGTCAATTCGATGTCGGAGAAGCGTGGCACGCCCACAACGCCATATGCACCTTCGATGTAACTTTGGACGAACAGCTTACTCGTTTGCTGGAGATAAGAGGCGACGATAATGAGGCCGAAACCGCTGATCCTTTATTAAGCGAGTTATAAGAAAATTTATCTACTCCGGATTTATTGTACATGTATCATTAAGATGTAATTTCTTCAATAAATTCGATAAATTCAACTCATACATAATTATTTGCTCCAACGCATTACCCCTCCCTAGTCATTCGCCAAAGATTTCTCAATCCCAAGCCTGGAGGTATTTCCTTGTTCTCGAATATTCTCCGTGCCTGCTGCCTAGGCCGAAACTTGTACCAATTTGTTCTGTTAAGATACATTTTTCGCGAGACTTACCGTTTTGGGTCAGAATTGGAGAGAGAGGGGATGAAATTGTCAAGCACGTGCTATGGGTTTGCTGCTTTACCCTTTAGAAACGCGTAAGAGTTATTTAAGTGCCTTAGGCGAGCCAAACGCGAATACAGCGAAAATATCTATGTTGACTCGGCGGCTGTGCTTTCTTTCATATTTACGCATATATGATGCTTATACGCCTTATCCCCAGTGTTTGTGCTTGACCCGTGTGTAAGTGTAGGTGCACTCCTACCCATAACTTACACCTTCTCTGCAATGCGGAATGGCGGGCGAAGTACGGTGTGAGTGGGTCTTGTGGCTCTTGCTACCCCCCCCCCCCTCTCACGCTGACTATCTGCCTTGAGGTAGGGGCAGTGTGGGTAGTTTGCTGTCTCGTGGGGTCGAGTCGGGGAGATGGTGTAGACTTCCCTGTACTACCGACGACCGCTACTCCCAACGTGACTATCTTAGATTTCTGATAGTGGGGTGCTCCACTCCCCGTTTTAATGGGCGTGGCGAGTATTCGACTGTGTATTTCCTGTACACGTTACGTTATAAAATGCCAATCGACCATCGTGCGCTTATTAGTGTCGCTTGTCTATTGCTGTGACCACTAGGTTTCTTTGTTGCTGATAAGGTATTTTCATTAGTTGATTTATTTCGTTAAGACCTCGTATTACTTCCTGTTTGGTGTGTCTGTTCTAGATGCAATCGCATTACAATCGATTCCATGGTGTACGTGCTTGCGAGGAGCGCAGTACCGCTCCTAGTCGGTTAGGTGATATAGCGGGTCCACATGTAGCTGCATCAAGTCCCGAGCGGCCTCGCTTCGTCCGCCGTATGTACGGCGACCCTCGAGATGGCTTGCCTCATGGAGCGTATGGTTTGCCGTCCGGTATGGAGGCACATGGGCGCTCGCAGGTGGCCTCCCATTTCGTCACCCATGATCCTAATGTGGATTACATGAGTTCTTTCCAACGCAATGATGGTGGTGCCTACGAGGAAGCAGGTTCTCCTGTCCGCTTGCAGACCGCTCGTCGCGGACGACCGTTGATCAGCCGGAGTGTGATGTCCCGCGAGGTTCGACCATGTGCATCCTTACGGCAGGGCGGTGGTCTACAACTGCGGGCTCCTCCATCTGGTGGCCCTTCGCAATCCCCGCAACCTAATCACTGGTCAAGCTCAAGACCTTCTGCTGCACCCCGAAATGTGAGTAAAGGTTTTCCTTTTCTATTTTTGCCTCGCTTCCCTCTAGCTTCCTAGTGAGCATATGTATTCAGCTTCTAGGGATATCATTGCGTGTCGCGAGCTCATGGTAGGGGTGGACGGATGCGTCGTCTTGGTACTTTCTATGGCGTTAACCTATTCTTGCCATCTAATCGACGCTTTAGCGAGTTAGGGCTGGATATAACCGGTGATAATTTGCGTTCGCGCGAGATGCTCCTTGGTTTTCTAGACTGTTTCTGTATGTGGGCCACCTCACGTTCGCGAGGTGATCCTCGGTCGTCCCTAGCCTTGGTTCATGATGCTAGTACCAGCACAATTGGCGACTTTCCTGCTGCTGTGTCAGTCATCACACGCGCTACCGTTGCTGGTGATGACGCGCCCACGAGGGCTCGTGCTACCATTCGTGACGTTCGAGGTTCCGCTAATACCTCGCCACCACCAGTACGGCCAGTATGCTTTATGCCAATGTTTCGGCCTATTTATCAGTGCGTACGAGGGCATTCCATTTGTACTTTTTTCCGCGAGAAGACCGCGAAATGTCCGGTTTGTAACGGGTCTCGGGCCGACGTTCGTAACTATACGCTAGAAGTATTGGCCGGAACGGAGCCGGCGCCCTGTCGGTATCAGTCCAACGGATGCTCAACCTTGACTTCGCCCGACGCCTGGATGACTCACGTGGAGAACTGCTCTTTTCGTTCTCCACGGGTAGTCGTTACGCCCCATACTGCGACACGTTCAAAGTCGTCTCTCGCCGTGAGTCGTAGACGATCACGCTGTCGGAGTGGAAGTCCGGCCCATTCGGGTTCTGATTACGGATCCCTCGCTCATTCGCGCTCTCGCTCACGGTCTGGTTCTTGCTCGCAATCTGGAACTCGCTCGCGATCAAGATCAGGATCACGAGCTAGTTCTTACCATGTCCCTACGCCTTCTAAGTTTTCCAGCACGAAGCGCCGCTAAGGGGTGATTTTTGCTATTGCGTGTTCTGTGCGTATTCGGCAGTTCGACTCAAAGAGAGTATGTGGTTGTAGGTGGCTTATGAGGTACAACGAGTTTCTGGTCGTGACGGTATTGCGGAAATATTGAGACGCAATCCGATGTACCAAACTATAGTGGAGGCCGTCATCGAACTTTGTCAAGAAGGAGCTCGAATCATCCTGCTGACCCCTTGTCAACGCAAGGAGCTTACGCTTACTATCCCGGGAACTGCTGACGCCGATGTGGACTGGAGTGAGAGCTTTGAATGGCTCTTCAACTACGAAAGGTCTGACGAGTCCGGCTGGATGATCTCTCCCATACGCTACGGACGCCGGCCGAAGGATGAGGCGCTGTCGTCGCTCCGGGACCTAAGTCTTCTAGGCGCCGTTACATCTCGTCATCAGGCTCTGTATTGCACCTTCGAGGGCATATACAAATCGGACACCGATCTTTTTATGCAACGCACGCCTATGGCCCTTCAAGAGGTGTTTTATCGTACGGTCCTGAAATTCTTTATATGTGTCGGTTGCGAGAATATTGTATTTCTAGGCTATCGTCGATGCGTTAACTCACACTTCCTATGCGCGAAATGTAAAAATATTTCCAAAGCTTGTCCGAGCTGCAAAGCTCTGGGTCCTTTCGAACGTGAGCCTGTTATGGAGCGCTTGTCACGTCGCGTAATCTTTCCGTGTAAATTCTGTAATGTACATATATGTAAATTCAGTAATGTACGCCTGGTATGTACATGCGAAACAGTACTGTAAGTATCGTGACGTTGCGGATGTTATTGTTTAACGACCAAACTCATTGTACCTCTTCTTATGCCTATATTGGTGGTGGTGGTTTTTTCTAAAAATAAACGACAATTATTGCCTAATTCTAATCAACTTATTTTTCACCTTTCTCCTACATGTTCCCTACTTATCTTATCACTTGTTTCTCTACCCCCTTTTTTCTATCCCAATAGGGACACCATGACATTGTTTCCCTTACGTGGGCTTCCATGGGAGTGAAGAAGGAGGACTTGTTTCCATGCCAGATGTGTGACCTTTCTTTCGGCAACAAGACTAAATTGAGACTACATGCCGCTAAGGTCCACAAGGTCGTTACTCTAGAGGTACGTCCCATCTGCGGTAAGGCCGTCGCAGTGTTCTCCCGACATATGGAGTCAGTACATGGAGATCTAGCTGGTAGGTCTTAGTTCAGGCGTCTCCTTCCCACAGAGCTCCTCTGCCTGTTCTAAAACGTATTATCTTTATCTTTCCAGATCGGAAGCGAAACAAATTTCTCGTTACATATATGAAGGCCAGTTGCCTTCCCTCCATCTCGCAGCTTTTCCAGAAATGTTCCGCTTATAGTGGCTAAACTTCATAGCTGGTTCGACTCCCTGTTTTGTAATTCTATATTTTTGTATCGACTTCCTCCTTTCCTCCTTTTTTTTTGTTGGTATGATTATAATAGCGACTTGTAAAAATAAATTTTGTTCCTAATTTTGGCTACTATCCACATCATTTCCGTTTTCCCGAATTCCATCCAATTATTACGTTCCCGGCTCCATATGCCTCATCGCGAGGTGATTATTTGCGATGACATTTACAACCAGAAACGTCATTGATAATGTTGGTCCCTTTGAGAATGTTCGTTTCGCCGCTCTGTCGTCCGAGAGCCGCGGAAAAACGTCAGTTTTCGATGGTATCCCATACTCTTATTTTCAAAATTCGCTATCTAATTTACATCCGAAATGTCATTAACCTACAACTCACCAGAAATGTCACTAGTGCGCGGCGGCAGCAATTCATCGAATCGGAGAGGCGAAAAGGCGGGAGAATCACTGGTCAGTATCCCCTACGCCTTACTCTGATTCAGGGTGTTTGATGCTTCCCCGTTCGAGAGTTTTCGTGGTCTCGTTACTACAATAACCGGTGTGTTTCGTATTTTATATGTATCTATTTTTTATTACTACGTGATTATCGAATTAGGGAGAGGTTATTGAATTTTGTTACATCAGAAATGTCATACTTAAATGATAGTACCTTACATCCTTTTTTTTGTTTTTTTAACAATATCAAGAATAAGTTCAGATTTGCTTCTAATTTTGATTTTGGGCACGCGAGCTACAGAATGATTCTTGCTGATCCTCCTGAATATCGTCATCATCATTACTTGAGGTATCCTGCTCGCTAATCCCCCTGCTTACGTTTCTGTTGACAGGATTGTCTGGGAAATCGGGCATAATATTCGATATATCCCCATCATTGTCATTCTGTAGTTGTATATTGGG
>JAWWMK010043451.1:0-11221 GCA_035047105.1 Galeopsomyia nigrocyanea
ATTTATCATTCTTTTCAATTACGTAAATAATTTACTTCATTTAGAATGAGGAATTAGCCAAGAAAGCCTTTTTTTCATATTTTTGCGTAGATTTAACCTCAGTGAAATTTTATTTTCTCATATCGAGCCAAATAACATCGAGCATGCGAATCGAACGTGGTCCGATTAAATAATTTCTTTTCCTTGAAAAGCCAATTTTACTGCCTTTCTAATCAGTCCCCGATCATTGTAAATTTAGTTGAATTCCAAGAAAAAAAAACATCGAACAAATATCACCCGTAAACGTCTGAAAATCTCAAGAGATTCATTCCACAAGACACTCATTACACATTCGATGCAAAACCATTCAACCTCGAATCAGTAATAAAATCACCCACCGAATCGAAAAAAAAAGATATACACTTTGGAAAGGAAACACGTATCAGCACTGTCATCGGTCGGATCACTTGAAATCGCGCTTGCTGTGTGTGTGTAATAGAGACGATCGATTCCGCAAACCGATAAAACCCTCTCTTCGAACGATTGACGAAGGGGGGAACATTTATATTTTTTTTTCAAAAGGATATTTAGTTTGCGTGGGAGCTTCCGGGCAAAGCGACGGTGAAAGGAGAAACCCATGTGTTTCTTTTTTCTTGTTGTCAAACGTTGATGTTTGTGGGTAATGAGGTCCTGTTTTTTTTAAAGATATTTATATATCGACGTGTGACTTACTTATTTATCTCCATAAATTCATCATGACGTTAATCACAAAAGAGAGAGATACACGCGCATTCCTCTCGCTCTTTGAAAGCCGATCCACACACCAAAAGAATTTCAAAATCCTATCGATATACATATCCAATCCCTTCACCCACACACGTATCTTTTACGAGTTCCAAATACCAAGAAACTATCCGTCCCGTCCAATTTGTATGGGTCCTGTCAGTGTCCTATAGCTCCATAGGAAAATTTATGGCTCTCTCCACATTCCCAAAAAAAAAAAAAAAACTCCGGAATAAATTGTTTTTTAATGGCGTTGATTTTCTCACCACGTACAACAATTAAAACGTATCTTAATATTTATTACCCGCGCGAATGAAAAAAAAAAACTTCCACACTCACGCGCGTGCGCAATTGAAACACACACACACACACACACACACACACACACACACAGAGTAGAGAGCTAATCTTTCAATTTTCGTGTCCGGAGCCGTAATGAACGCGTAAGCCAAGTGGCAAAAGGCTACCGGTTACTCTTGCTGCGCGTGTCGTCCCTTCTCTCTCTCGACCTCGCGCTAAATTGCTTTTAAATTACCTGGGCTTCATGCTTCGTCGTTGGATTTTTTTTTTGGTTGGTTTCGTCGTGACGCAATCAAAATTTTGATAAGGGACTGTTATCAATTTGAACGTGTTGGCATACATCATTCCCTTTCGCGCGCGAGTGAATCTTCGACGAATAGAATAATCGAGATTGAATTCAGATGGTATTTTATGACTCTATCGCTCTTTCTCTCTCTCTCTCTCTCTCTCTCTCTCTCTCTCTCTCTCTCTCTCTCTCTCTCTCTCTCTCTCTCTCTCTCTCTCTTACCGAAAGAAAGAAAAAAAAGTAGGTAATACCAGAGTGAACGCGAGCTCAGCAATTCCTTCCTTTATATTCCAAGTGGGCGAGTGAGAGAGAGAGAGAGAGAGAGAGAGAGAGAGAGAGAGAGAGAGAGAGAGAGAGAGAGCCAATTACCCGCAATCATCGGGGAATGCGACGTCGATTCGGTCCACTCTCTGTGTATTATAAGAAACTCGAGCGAGAGCTTTTGGTCGACTGCACTTACCAAGACAAATTGCCGGTAATTCCATGAGGTTGAAATGTGCGTTCGATGCCATTGTGTGTGTGTGGATGTGTGTGTAGCTCTCGCAGAGTTTTATATCGAGAGAGCTAAACAAAAACAAAATTTCTTGTTTATCTTCGTGTTCTCTAAAAATCTTACTTATATCGCAATTAGTCCGGAATATGTATAAAAGCAGGCAGGTGTTTCGTCAATGCAAAGAGAGAGAGAGAGAGAGAGAGAGAGAGAGAGAGAGAATTCTCATTGTTACACGGCAAGTTTCTCGTCGAAAACAGCAGCACACATGCTCTGATTTTTCGGGTCAGCACGGAATGCTGTGTGTATGTGCTGTACTTGCTTTCGAAGTGTATATATGTATGTGCGGGAGAGAGCAAGAGAGACAGACCTCCTGGAAGGTTATGCAGCAGCAGCAGCCTCTCTCGAAGCCGCGCGTTAAAGGAGGGTGAAAGTCGACATTCCACGTGCAGTTTCCGCTACATGCGCCGTTCGTTTCCCATCGTGCTGTGTGCTTCTCTCTCTCTCTCTCTCTCTCTCTCTCTCTCTCTCTCTCACTCGCTCCGTGCCGTCGATTTAATACACTTTTTTTTTGGCTTTACCTAAAATCGTCGAAGACCGAAAATAGATTTTTACGTGCTTTCGGCGCATTCCTGCGACTTCTGCAGTCTCTCTCTTTTTTTTTCAATTTGGCAGAATAGAAACCGATAAAAATAACTTGTGTGTGTGTAGTTCCACGTATCAACAACTCTTCTGCGCGCCAACGAAGATTTTACGAGAGAGGGAGAGAAAGACAGAACGTATATATACGTGATTGCATTCCACGAATTTTCGTCGATGGGATATATAATATTATATACCTTACCTGCCCGCGCGCCTGACTTTTTTTTCCCTCTTTCGTATTTACGATTTGAAAGCTGTTTGGCCTCTCTTTCGCGTAATTGGGACACACGTGAAAAATCGTATATTATGCTTATCTTGATCTTGAGAATTCGCGATGAAAGAAATACCCGATTTGAGGAATTTTTATATTCGAATTCTCTGTTTCTTCTTTTTTTTTTAAGTGTGTATATTGTCCATAAGTTACGTGGAAATCAATGTAAAATCGTAAATCTAGCCTTTTCAAAGGTCCCAAAAAAATTCCAAGCTCGTATACCAAAAATATCTCTGAAATTAACCACTCAAGAGGTCGAAAAAGTCACAACGAGAAACAGAGACGAGATAAAAAGATAAAAAAGAAGACGAAGGAGAAGAAGGCGAAAGAGAGCTGCAAAGTGGCAGCAGCAGCAGATCGGATCCAAGACGTTCCGCTTGACATCTGCTCGCCATCTGCGCGCGCGTTTTAGAAAAATGTCTCTCGCATTCCATCCTTGCCCTACTGCATTGTTTTCGCTCGGTAGGGTGCTCTTCTCCAAAGATTTTTATATTTTTTTTTTTCGGGAGAAAAACGCTCTCTGCGATCGATTCTTTCTTTTAAATTCTCAGTTTCGTAAACGACGGCGAAGAAGAAAAGAAAAGTTGCAGTTCAATGACTTGGAAAAACATTCGCCTCGATCGTAAACGGGGAAAATTTATTATTAGCGCGCTACTTCCTTAAGCAAATAAATATCCAATTAGTCGCTCTCGTGCTCTTGCAAGCGGGAGAGAGAGAGAGAGAGAGAGAGAGAATTCTTTCGAGTTGTTTTTTTTTTCTCTCTCGTCACGCTCATGGAATTTTCCACGCTCACGAATTTGGTCATCGAGCTCTCTCGACTTCATAATCCCTCCCGACCCGAAGGTGATGTCCATAATTGACACTAAAGCTTCTCCCCCTATACGTTAATTGCGTGTGATACGGCTATTGTTTCTTATACTGAGAAAGAAAAAAAATTACGAACCGAGTAAGGGGGGGCTTCTTTTTGGTCATGCCGAAGGTGAAATTCTTCGTTGAGTGAAAGTGAATTGAAAAAAAAAGAAGCATTGTTGAGTCATACTGTCTTGATATTGTTTTACAACTAAACTGAATAAACACACACACACATGCACGCTTATGACTAAAAGGGGAAAGATTTCACAATCGTACGATGACGAAGTGTCGCAAGAATTTTCATTCACCTGTTGCTTGGTTCGAAATGAAATGAAAAAAAAAAAAAGTAACGCGTCACCTGTTGTAGCACGTTGTTCCCATTAATTAGCAAACAATCACGGAATACGCGAGGGCGTGACGCAAACGTCGGCATTTTTCAGACAGAGAGAGAGAGGGTGATTTTTTTTTTCTCCGAGAACATGGGTAATTGCCATTTAAGGGCGAGAATTTATGTATTCCCGCGATAGAATTATGCATGAGGCTTTTTTTTTCTTCTTTTTTCACCTCTGTATAGAGAGTGTGAGAATCGAATTTGTTACAGCATGAGAATTTTCATGTTCGCGTAATTATAATTGAATATATAAATTTTCAATTCTCCCCCGGCTTTATAATCTTCAATCGAAAAATACTCGGCTAATGAAGATAACTATTAGCGCGATCGTAAATTGACGTATTTTATCGTTATAGTAAAACCTTTCAATGCCGAGCTCATAAACATTTCACACGCGCGAAATAAAACCTCTCGGACCAAAAAAAAAAAATCTCAATTTCTAAATCGAATCGCGCGCGAAATAGATAGAGCTCTCGTAAATCACATCAATATCTATTCACATGCAAATCCTATGGCTTCGATATGAAAAGAATTCCAATTATCAATGTTTCGCTATAATATCCACTGTAAAAAAAATTGGCGCGTGCCCTTGAGAGAGCGAGCATAGTCGATGATGACGCCCACGCGACACTCATTCATTCGGCTTCTATATCTTCTTTTGTGCACGATTTTTTTTTTTATTTTCGCTATGTATATGTGGTTTACGAGCCTGGATTTATTTCACTGTAGATTGACTTTTCTCTTTTTGGATTGTTGACCTCTGGCGATTGGGAGATTAAATTAATAGCATCGATAATTTGGTAGATTTATTTATGCGTTTCTAATGCATACATAATTATTGTGAAAAAAACGAAACTATTGATTTTTAGAGATATTCAATAATTTATTTACTCTTAAGATTCTCTATACTAACGAATAATTTCGAAATCCAGTCAAGTATACAAAAACGAAACCGTACACCTATATGAAAAACCCAAATATACCAAAGTCTATTATTCTCTCGAAAGCTTATAGTAATATTAGTAGTAAAACGGATTAACATCTCATCAGCATAAAAATCAATAACACAGACAGATACTTTCGAAATCGAAAAAAAAATTTTCTCCAGTTTTATCCCGTTAAATTCTCGAAAGTTTTCTTTCGAAGCTGCAACGGCGAGGAGGTAAAAAAAAACACACCTCGCACACACGTTTAAAATGTCGAAATCCATAATTCCTCGCGTGCCTTCTAATCGTCGTCCCACGCGCAAATATTTCGTATTGCGCGAGAAGCGAGGAAAATACTGGGTCAGTTCGCTTGCGTGCGCCACGGCATTGCTCCAGCTTTAGCTTTTTTTTTTCCTTCATTCGCGTGATTTTTGGCCGAAAATTTATGTCGATAGTGCGTATTATAGAATTATTTTGAAAACAATGGCTATATTTACTTTTGAAAATTTTGAAATGTCGGACGAAAGATAAATGGCTTTTTTTTTCTCGATGTGTCGTTGACGCTCGAAAATTTCTCAATGCTTCTATTCATTTACTAATTAAAACGAAAGTTTCCACTCTAAAAAAAAATTGATGACTTTATCATTATTAGCTGACATCATCGCAGCTGTAAATTGCCAATACCTATTACCGTCAGAAACTCGTAGAGAATGAGCGTAAAAACATATTAAAAATCAAAACAATCTCTCTACCATCAACGGAGAGAAAATCTGCGCATGATTAACCGATCACACAGTAGAAAATCACTGCACCGAGCAGTAAAACCACCCGTTGCCAGTTTCCGCGTAAAACTCTCATGTGTGTATGTGTATGTGTGTGTATATGCGAGAATGCGGAGGTAAAAGGTGCGGTGTTGCTGCTGCTGCTGCTTCTCTTTGTCTCTCGCCGCGCGTAAAACGGGAGTTTTCTCGGAATTTTTCCCTTGGCTAATTAAGCGTTTCTCTCTCCTATTGTGCATTTTTTTTTATTCATGCGCTGACGAAAACGGATGACGATTGGGAAATTATGATTTTTTTTTTCACGAAAGTTCATGCCATTCCTTAACGGTCATATCATCGCGATAATAAAAATGGATTATATTGGAATTTCGATGTTATTACTGCTCGTTGCTCTGGCGTCATGGCATGAACGTAAACTATACGTGACGACAATGTAATTCGGATGCGTAGATTTTTCATTTTACTGGTCATTGATAAGTCGGTAAACTTTGCGTCACCTCGAACGCAGCGTATATACATACGTGAACGGTATGTTAAAATATTTATCGTCATCGTAAAAAAAAACTTTTTTTTCTTTCATGAATGATCCCAGTCGTCATTGTGTTTCGTCCATTCCCTCCTCCCATCTTATTATTATTGAAAGGAAGAGTCTTGATCGTCGCGAACTAATTGAATTTCGCTTCTATATACACAGCGATTAATTCGCGGCAGTTCAAAGGCCTCGTACTGCACATACACATACAACAATACAGCAGCAGCTTGCGGTGGTTTGCTCGCTGATAACGGCGTCGTGATGTAATGGGCCCCGTCAATTCACTGGAACACGTTTCACCGCGCGCGCGAGCGAGCGACTGTCTTTATATATCTTGGCAAGCGGCTCAATAACTCTCTCTCGAGCAGCACACTGCAGCTTCGTCGTTTCTCTATTCATTTCCACTTATGCGTCCCATTGTAAGCCATTACGCGGCTATAAATTTCAACGACGTTTGTTGTTGTGTGTGTGTGTTTTTTTTTCCTTCTCTACGAACCCGCGAGCTATTTGTATATGCTTTTGTTTCGGTTCAGCGGGGAGGGTAAATGAATTCGATTTGATTTTTCGGCCGATGATTCACGAGGGAATGTGAAAATTTTCCGAATTGGAATGCTCTTCTTTAGAACTGGAATTCCAAAGCGATGCTATTCCAGATGGAATTTAATCGAGTAGTGATTC
Source organism: Galeopsomyia nigrocyanea (assembly GCA_035047105.1). Classification (NCBI taxonomy): domain Eukaryota; kingdom Metazoa; phylum Arthropoda; class Insecta; order Hymenoptera; family Eulophidae; genus Galeopsomyia; species Galeopsomyia nigrocyanea. The sequence goes on from JAWWMK010043451.1 coordinate 6,910, forward strand.
ACTCGTTCGTGCGTTTCACTATAATATGCGATGATCATCAATATGAAATTCAATTGAATGCAGATCGTTTAATTAAATTTAAATATTTTATTATTCATAACACAAATTAACGATGTACCCTCTTTTTCTGTTACAGGTAAGCATCTTCACAACATACTATAGTTATATCAATCCTCTCGGCGTCATCAAAACGCAAGTAACAAAAAAAAAACATACGCATATATTATGTCTTCTCGGTCTCCCCGAACAAAGCATATATCATCGGAGAGAAAGACAAGCCATGTGTTTTTCGCATACCACGCATACGCGCGCGATACGCGTATATATCAATTTCACAGAGCTCCGAGAAACATGCGTTGATAAGACACGTGCGATGGCCACGTGCCGTTTTTATAAGAATAGACAATTTTATTTTTCTCGTTCGAATTTTCTTCGAAAATATTTATACATACCTATATGGGGGGAAAAACCATGCCTAAAAAAATAAACAAAAAATAGTGTGCGTGCGTCGGTATCGAAGTATATAGTAGCGATATACGTCACGATTGCGGAATGCGCGAGGACGCGCGCGACGCGATCATGAATCCAGGAACGAATCGGCCTTCGGTATATATGAGCTGAAGTCGCGTGTCCTTGCGAGCGCGACGAAGCCCCGGCGCCTGCGATTTGCGTGATCGTTGCCGAGAATTTGCAAGTCGAGCTCGAAGTCGAGCGTTTTTTTTTCGCTTCGGGAGAGGAAAATCTTTCTTCTCATTTATTTACGTTGTGACGTTGATTTTTTTCGTCGGAAGCGGTTTATGCGCTTTTGGGTGGAAATTCGAATTTTCGGACGTCAGACCAATGGCTACGTCATTTGCACGAAATGCATGTTATACTTCCTTCCCTGATTTTCTCAAGAAATATTTTTTGTGTAATTTAAAATCATTTCTTCGCAATCAGGTGAAATCCACCTATAAAAAAAAATTAAAAATCATGTTAAACCAAAAATTTAACGATGTAAAGTAACAATTTAGGCAACTCATCTTCATTGATTCGCCGCTCGTAAAATAAAAAAAACCGGTTTCTTTACGAGCCACATAAAAAAAGAGAGAAAAAAAGAAGCGTGCAATAATTACAAGACGCGCAGAAGAAGAAGCTCATTTGGCTGTGGAATGCGCGATGCACATTGAATTACATATTCCGATCTGATGCTGCGTGATGTGTGGCTTTTGCCGTATAGATGCGCTTGCGTAACGAACGGCAGCGGCGGCGTTTGACGTAATTTCGCGAGAAACGCGACGACGACGATCAACTTCTGCAAGTCGCACCTTGCGCAATGTATACATATATATTCTTCGGCGACGGAGAAATTTTTAACTTGTATATAGTTGCGGAATTTGTTTTGGGAATCTTTCTGAACGAATATTGTTTGATTATTAGCTTTTTTTTTTCGAGAATATTATTATTATCTAATACGTCAGTATGCTGCTATGAAAAATATTCAAAGCTTTACGTAAACAATAAAAAACTATTTTTTTATTTACATCGTGACACATCGTGTACGTCCGAAGAATGCCACTCTCGTAAAATTGAAATAACGTGACGCGAAACAATAAAAAAAAAGTCTCAGACGAATATCAAATTACTACAGCATTAACAATTTGCGTCTGCGAGAAAAGGGCGTCTAGCCAACAAAATCTACCCACGCACGCGGAGAGCGTTTACCTCTTTGCAAAACAATCGGTTTTTTGGCGTCGTCTTTGACGTCAGGAGAGATCTTCACGCACACATTATATACATATACCGAGTGCAACGTCTCTCGTCTCGCGTATTTTTTTTTTAAGAGCAACTTGCGTAGATACGAGCTTCTGAGGAACAGACGTACAAACGATTTATCACAATTTCATCTCACTCTCTCGTCAATTACGTTGGAATGTTGTTATTATTAGTCGGTTAAAAACATAGTCTCCTACGATCTATTAATACCGAGGTAAACAGACCGCAGTGCGTTATCACCGAAAAATCAATAAACTCTCGCGGAGATAAGCCAAGAATTTTCAACGCTCGATCTTGGCATACCGCGCCAAGTGTGCGTGCGTGTTTTTTAATTGTAATTCGTGCACGAAAGCACGTCGTTGCATCTTATTGAAAGAAAAAAAAAGGAAATTAATTTTTCTTTCTCTCTTTTTTAAACAAGTAGGTCACGGTCGAGCACACGTGCATGCGCGAGCGCGTTGATTGGTTTTTATTATACACACACACACACATATGTATATAATCTCGAAGAGAGAAATTCGCGGAGCAGCTCGATGTCATCATCATCAAGCTTGAATATCCATGACAATGACTTTCTCGCTTGCATTTTATGTCAAACGGCAGAAGGACACTGCCTGGAAATTCCCTTCACATTTCATTTATCTCTTATTGATTTTATTTTATCGACGTGGAATAACCAATAGACGATAAAATTCAGTGATTTTCCCTGTAAAAAAAAATAATAATAAACTCGGGAATTCTCCGCTCGTGAACGTCTCATTTCTAATCTTTTATCTTTGGCACGCGAGAACGTCTCGACCACACTGGTGGTGGTACACCCACGGGGGCCTCCTTTTCCGCCGCGGCAGGAGCAGCAGCAACAGCAGCAGCAGCCTCGTTTGCATCCTTATACCGCGCGCATCGATTCACGTATGTAGTGGCGACATCGTTTTACCGTTTTGAGGCCTCGATTCTCCTGCCCGCGCAACTTGGCCTTTTCCTCCTCCTTCTCCTCCCTCAAGTTCGAGGGAACGCGGATGTGGGTTATCATCCTTTACTTCTTTTTTTTTTATCAACTTACTATATACGCTAAAATTTAATTCTGCATAAGCCCGAAGTTGAACATTTATTTGATTGAATCGTCGTCGCGTAAGCCGATTACCGCAGCGAACGCGTATCACGTAACGCGCTTCATTAGATATTCTAGATTGGTTTTATGAATGAAACAAAAGAAAAAAAAATATGCGAGCCGGATCCCGCATTAAAAGTGTGTTCGGTGCATATATGTATGTCGAGTTGTGTAGTAGCAGTAGTTGATTAGGCTATATTAATAAACGCGCTTCATTGTGTAACACGCGTCGCCCGAGTGTACATATGTCTGTGCACCAGATAAATAAAATGCTAAAGCTCGCGTATCGTAAATAACTTGGGAATAGAGGCGTGTTTTATATGTGAAAATGATAAACAAATTAATTAAAATCGGTTACGCGATGATACAGAAAACTATATGTCGCTGGATACGATGATCACCGTCTGCGGATGCACCGATCGAAATTTCGAGGCTTGCGTAAGACGAAAAAAAATTCAATTTCGCAAGTGCGCTTTCAAGTGCACTTACCTAACAGTGTTGTTGTGTGTGTATGTGAATGCGACCTCCGCCCCCCCCCCCCCCCTCTTTCGCACAGCACACGTTAAGCAAAGGAATTCGCGGTGAAAGTGAAAACGGCTAGTTTTGCCAACCGAGCGAGTTGTAGAAGCCAGGCCCCCATAGACACACGCTATATGTGCGTGTGTTTCCTGAATCCATCTGTGTATGTATATGTGTGGCGCCACGCGGAAAATCATGTAACTCGCTCGCGCGACGTGTGAATGCCGCATGCGCAATTTTTTTTCTTTCAAGATTCCTGAAATATTTTCCTTTTTTTTTAAATTTTGTCTTCGAATTTTGACAAATGGTAATTTGATACTCAAAATTTATCTCGTACGTGTCAGTTTCTACGCTTTCTCCGCTTATCTAGGTCTCGCATAATTTTATTAAGTTTAAATTTGCATTTTTGAAAATAAGAAAAAACATCATCGACAGAGAGATTACACGAGGAAAGTTGGAAGATAGACTTAACGATTTCTTATTTTTTGATTGAATGAGTTCAATCGGTTGCAAATTTTATGTAGATGCACGTACATTCTTCAAAGTAGTCTTCGGATTATCGCCAGCCCCCTTTCAGATAAATCAAAACCAATCAGACAACGAGATAATCTAGAAAGAACTTGATAGGTTGGCATGTATACTCGAAGGGTGGCTGCGCGCGTGCGTATTCCACATCAAGAGGGTAAGGGAGGAGATTTCAACGCGTGTCGTATTACACAGCAGCGTGGTATTGCTCATTAAACGACAGAAACGGGAATTTCGTTTCTTAACTGCGGCAATGTATATTAAACGGTTGTTTTTAAAGCTGCAAATGAAGACATTAAATTGATGGAGAGATGCTGTTAAAAAAAAGAAGAAAAATAATAATCAAGGGCGACTCGTCTTCATTAGGGGGGGGGGGGGGGGGGGGCAGCAATATTGTTTAAACAA
>JAWWMK010043462.1:0-11219 GCA_035047105.1 Galeopsomyia nigrocyanea
ACGCGCGGCCCAGAGAAGAACGAAGTGCACGGAACGAAGAGCGAAGAACGAAGAGAGAGATAGGAGAGAGAGAGAGAAACTCGTCGAGCTCATATGCTCGTGCGAGTGAGAGAGAGAGAGAGAGAGAGCGAGCGTGGCGTACTTGATTGTAATTAAATCGAAAGTTGAATGATATCATCTGTATTATTACGATTGATTTTTTATTTACATTGATCATTTTTGAAATATATATACTTGTTATTCTAGGTCCGACGAAACCAACACTATTTTGGTGCTGGTATTTTTTAGAACACCCACACACAGACACACAGGCACACACGCGTACACACATACACATACCCATATATTTATATAAATATTTTTTATCAATTTATTTATTTGCGTTTATAGAAATAGTTTTCGAAATACGATGGCGCCGAGACTGCTTACTCTTAAAAATCTAAAACGTGCTTATCCATGGTTCGAGTACACGCATTCTACTCCAAAATCAAATCAAAGTCCGGAACGGAAATGTAGAAAAAAGAAAGAGTCACACTACGGCAATTGCCTTCTCTGCTCAATGTCATTACAGTACAAATCGGATCATTTACTGAGACATACTAGATCTGAAAAACATATTGCTAACGTGAAGAAGCTAGAAGAAATTGAAAATGATTTCGCGGCGAAGAAAGCAGAATATTATCAACAGAGAGAAAAATGTTGTCGATTCCGCGTACACGTTGGGGCCACGTCAAATTCAAGCTCTAAACCTTTGGCAGTGATCAAGCAAATCACAATATCTTCTAGTGATGTCGGTAATAACTCAAAACTCGGTTGTTACAAAGGGATGCCACATGAATTCCTTGCATTAGCAAAAAGAGTGAAAGAAAGTAGAGGAATAGACAATGGCTGCACATGTTGCATAACTCCATTACATGCAGCTGTAGGCCTAATGACAGAAGTTGAAAAACATCAACCTCCCGAATGAAACGATGTTTTGTCTAGAAGTAAGTGCCAGGCAATATTCGAAATGAACTTCAACCCACAATCTGCGATTATTCTTGACCGCGAAAACGAAACCACATGCGTAACCAACAAAAATAATTTTGAATCTGATTATAATAACGATTTGGAGAAATGCAGGGAGCAGATAAAAAAAGGAATTAATACAATACTCGATGCTGAAAAAGAAGAAATAGACAAGTACATAACTCGAGAGAATCAAATTAAGGGAAAGGTATGGTGTAAAGCATGCAACGGTCCTTTGACTGATAATAGACAAGTTATAACAAGACATTTTAAGACAATAAAACATCTGGCGAAGACAGGTAAAATACCAGAAAGTGAATTATTCGATAAAGAAGTCGCCGCTTTAGAAATAGAAATATCGGCTTTAGTAGCTGATGAAGATCTTTCATTTCGGTTCGGAGAAAAATTGTCGAAGTTCATGAAACAAAAGGCATTAAGCACAGCTGCGGCAAAAAAAATGTGTTTAGACGAGAAAAAAATTCCTGGAATTTTAAATAAAGTTATTGCTCCAGAATATAAACAAAGATTGCACGATATATTGAAAGAAACAGATTTTTCAGTCATGATTGATGAAGCCACAGATATTTCTGCCCAATCTTCTCTTTGTATTTTAGTACGCTATTCTGATCCTGATTTAGAAATAGTTCAAGATGTGTTGTAGGATCTCGTTCCAGTTCATAAAGACAGCAAAAACTGTCGAGCTACTGCTGAACGTTTAGCCAACGAGGTCATCAATGCTTTTAATGAAAAACAGAAAGACCATGTCATAGGTTTTTGTTCTGACACCTGTAATGTTATGATGGGGGAAGATGGCGGCGTACAAGCTCTACTAAAGAAAGCTTTCAAAAACTGCACACTTGTAAAATGCCCATGTCATCTTGAAAATTTAGTAACAAATGATGCTATGAAAGTCTTTCCAGATGAAGTTGCACAGCTATCTAGTTCCATTCACAATTACATGTCAAACAGCTCATTACGAACTTTCATTTGGAAATGTTTGCAAGAAGATTTGGGCATTCAAAATCTGAAGATCTTGAGTCCATGTCGTACACGATGGTTATCTGTGTATGCAGCGATATTGCGCTTACTTCGTAGATGGCCAGGCTTAATTGCATTTTTTGAAATCCAAGTTGCCGAAGAAGATAAGAAAAAGGAGAAAGAAACTAAAAATAACGACGGAAAAGAGAAAGTTTCAACGGCAACTATTCTCGAGTTCTTGAATGACCCGTTAATGCAGTGTTATCATTATTTTTTAGAATCAGTTTTGTCGCGATTTACGGCAGTAAATGAATGCATGCAATCCGAAAAACCAGATGCTCCTAAATTATATAGCAGAATGGGAGAACTATATATTGAAATTTTGAAAATGTACATGGATGGTGATTATGTCAACAATACCGATATAAACATGATTAATCCGCTGGACGAGTCAAAATTTTTAGATCTGTCAAAAATCTACTTGGGTGAGGAAACTGTCGATGCCATGAAGAAATTAACAGCAGAGACTATCAATAATCATTATGATAGCATGGAGTCTTTCGAAGATGATTTTCGAAAAGCTTGTCGTGGATTTTTGATAGAGTGCTGTAATCAAATAAATATGAGATGCAAGTTAAACGACGAGAGACACTACTTGAATCCTGAAAATGCAATGAATCATCAATTTCATAAAGAAAATCCCAATCTGGAGGGAGCCTTCACTGCTTTTCCACGAATAAAAGGTAGCAGAGATATTGAACAGAGAAAATTGATAAACGTAGAATGGGAAACATTGAATGTTTATGAATTTGATGAAGAAGCAAGAGAGAAATTGATAAATGCCGAGTCGCAAGACGAATTTTGGTTCAAGCTCTTAAATTTCTGTCCAAATGGAATTTTTGTATTTCAAAATTTAGCTCGATTTGCTCTTTCAGTTTTAAGTATATCTAATTCCAATGCATCCGCAGAGAGACTTTTTAGCAAAAAAAAATTGATACAAGACGCGCTACGCAATAAATTATCCTTGGATACAATCCGTGATATTTTATATTCTTGTCAGTTTATAAAAGATTGTGGAGGAATTCTTGAGTTCGAACCTAATGAAGATATGATTAAAAGAATGAGTGAGGGATTTATGAGAGTCATAAGTGAAAAGAAGATAAGTAAAGAAGATGAAAAGAAGATAAATGAAGAAGATGAAAAGAAGATAAATGAAGAAGATGAACCGAAGATGTCCAAAGGGTTAATTTCAATTACAGATGAGCGTAAAGAAGAATCCAAAGTTGTGGAGGACATATTTAAGAAACGAAAAAAAGAGTACCATCTTTTAAGACGCGTACGAAAAAGAGACTGCGATTCGTTCACAACGTTGATGAAGCCACAATGATTGTGTCAACTAAGAAACGATACAACTTCCAAGTTATTCCGACGGAAGATGATTTCATCGATATCGATAAGACACAGGATAACTTGGATGTTTCTGTTTGCGATGAAAATAATTTTGATGCTGTTAGTGATATTACTGTGCTTTCGATAGGAGCTAATGTCGAAATACAAGCCGATCCAAATTTTATTAATGACACTGAGTTACAAGAAAATATTTATGTTCCTCTTTGCGACGTAAATAATTCTGATGCTGTTCGTGATGTCACTGTACAATTAGTTGGAGCTAATGTAGAAATACTACCCGATTCGAATTTTAGTAATGACACTAATGACATTAAGACACAGGAAAATTCAGATGTCACTCTTTGCGATGTAAATAACTCAGATGTTGTAATTGTTGATGAAGTAGATGTACCCTCAATAGGAGCTTGTGAAGGAATATTAGATGATGCATATTTAGATGTAAATGAGGTTAATGAAACTTTAGATGCAATTTCACGTCTTGAGGTGAATGAAGCGTGCTTAATTACAGATTGTAAAAGTACGATTATCGCTGGAAAAGCTACAAACTCTGAAAAACCTTGCAAACAAAGAGAAACCGTGGTAAAAGTAACTGAAGCAAGTGAAAACTTTGTACAAGCATCAGAAAGATTCAGCAGTTGCCACATCAAATATTAGAAAATGGATTGATTTCAAATTATAAATATTATATGCACTGCCCTGGGGAGTTTGTCGTTGGAAAATATACGAGAAAAATGGGTCACCCAGTTAGACAATACAATGAGGTTATAAATAAAGTAACGGGAAAAGTGGATAAGCCTATAATGCCAGATAACCATGCATTTCCATTATACGCAGATGCATTTAGAACACTGCACGAAGTGGCAGACACGTATCAAGAACTCCAAATTTAAGCTTCAGTTATCGATACGCATGCAACTACTTGTGAACCTAACTGGTCAGCGACAGAAACAATATTCATTCCCGCTTGCCAAACAAAGTATATTCTGACTGAGCCTGAGCTTCCAATCGATAGACCACCAGATTACTGATTCATGTATCATTTGAAACAGAATTTCAAGGGTAAAATACTTATGCCTTACTGTAAGGCAAAGCATTGGTGTTTGTTTATTGTAAATGTTGACAAGGGTACGCTGCAGCACATTAATCCTTACTATATGGAAGGAACAAAGATGTGCTCGCGTGCTGAAAGTTGCGTAAAAAATTTCAACAAATACTTGAACAATCCACTCAACAAATCACAAATTAATTTAAAGTCTATTAAATGGGAATACGAGAGATCAACAATGAAAAGAGCTTTACAACGGCAAGACGATATAATAAATTGTGGGCTCTATGTTTTGAGTTACATGGATAGTATAGGGAAAGGAGAAGCATTTGACCTGAACTTTGAACCGATGGAGGCAAGAAGAAAAATATCAAAAAGCCTCATAGAGAATTCGGATGATATGAGATATAATTGTTTATTTTGCACAAGCACAAGAAATAGGTATAAAGAATATTGTCGCGTATGCAACAGACTAGTGCATACAAATAATTGCGTCGAGGAAATCCGGCGAGTGAGTAATGGGAAGGAAATTATATGTCCCTTGTGTGATTTTATCGATAAATATGAAGCTGAGCAACAGAAAAAGAGAGAGGAGGAGGCTAGGAAGAGAAAAGAAAAGGAGACACAGAGTAGATGTGAGAAGAAAGAAGAAACGAAAAAAGAAGGAAATCGGGTAAGAAAAAGGCCGCGTCCAGTTCAAGTAAAGAAATGTTCAGTAAAAAAGGAAATTCGGCGGAAAAGAAGAAAAAAGTAGCTTTTTTTTGCGTGAAAGAAAGTGCTTAACAAAGTTTGCTCTACGTAGGTGTTACCTCTTAAGACAACGCTATACATTTATATATCTATATGACAAAATCTAAAAAAAAACAACACCTTTTTGAAGCCCAAAATGGAAAAAAAATTTTCTAACGCCAGACCTTCCGGAGTTTTTTTCTCTTCATTTTGAAGGTATATAGTAACGAAAAGTGCTCGTGAACATCAGAAAAGTACCCAAGAACTACTTGTTATCGGTATTATTTTCCATATTTTTAACGAAGTAAAGATTATTATTGTTATATTGCTGATAACTGTTGACCGCATAATTATTTGGAAACAATACTAATTTCTACGTCAAGATTTTCTTTTTTGCTACAATTTTGAGTTGTCAAAAATGTTTCTAGCGATCTTAGAAGCCGAGAAATCAGCATTTCAATCTAATGACGTTTTTTTTTATTTATTTTCACCGAAATAAGCCCATTTGATTATAATGAGAAAATCCTAAAAACGCAGTTACTGTAAACTTTTCCAATGTTCGAGCATTTTCCGTCACTAAATACCTTCAAAAAGTAGCGGAAAAAACTCCGGAGGCTGTAGCGTTAGAATTTTTTTTTGCCATTGTGGGCTTCTACAAAAGTGATTTTTTTGTAGATTTCGTCATATGCAGAAAATGTTTCGTAGCTTCCTTCCAGGTGCTTGAAACAAACACTATATATAAATGTTGATGTGTAGAGAGTGTTTAATTATTTTTGTAGCGTCCTATACAACCGTTTCTCAAAAAAAAAAAACGATGATTTCCAGCTGCAGAATTCGTTATGACTCACAATAACAATTCATTTTCATTATGAACGTAAAAATTAATTACAGCTTGGAAATCAGCGTCAATATTTTAGTTTTCTTTCGATGTAACAGCTGCATACAACGCTAGGAAACTCATTAGTCGCACTCTCAATAACGTCGGTTATTAATAGTAATTGTTTAAAACAACTATGATCTATAATTTCGGTAAAGCGTGAAGAAATCAGTAACGTGGACATTCTTAAAAATTCGTTGATTTATTTGATTATGCGTATCAACTAAATTAGAATAGCAAGATTTATTCGTAATGATAATCTACTTAAAAGAACAACGGCGTTTAACTACTTAAAAGAACAACAATTCTTACCCGGTGTAATAAATTAATTTTCATAATGGGGCTACGTGTGTTGAAACTAATAAGACTATGCGAAGAGATCGAGCGTGCGAATTGCTTAATGCTAATTTGGAGAGAAATAGTTACATTCGCTTACATGGCATCAGCAAAATCTGTGCGTAAAATTTGGCTATCAATTCGACGAGGTATTATGTGTCGGGTGCGTTCATGAGTCAATTTTTATCGAGTTTGGTAATAGATTTGTCATGGTTTTTGAATTTATTGTGCATTTCAGAGCTTATTTAATTTTTCGGAACCATAATACAGCGAAAATTACAGTTTCATTCGATTAAACAGCTAAAATAATAATCATCCGATGTCGTAAACTTACGCGTAACTATATAAAATGGCAACGATGTACGTTACAAGGAAACTTAAAATAGTCTGAAGGTACTCAAGTAACTTTTAAAAACGGCGGTCCGCGTTTCATAAAAAATAGTTGTCTGGTGCGATAATAGAGAAAGATGATCTGTTATTCTGTAATCACGACGAACGGTGTATGAATGATCGGGCTTCTGTTGACGGAGAGTACTGCAGAGTGATTGTATTTGTGTGAGAAGTAAGCGAAAATTATTTGACATCTGGCGGTTTTTAACGGTTTGCCTACAACCCTGTTTACGTAATAGAAGAACTAAAAAAAAGCAAAAAGTTTTGTAATCAAGCAATATCTTAAGCGGCTAGCACGCAACAGTTTAAGAGAAAGACTTTTGAACAAGCATGGTGCTTCCAGAGCAACTGACTGCGGAGAGTAGGAGGCATAGGAGGAGATACATCGAAAACTGCGCGCATCGTAAGCAGAATTGCAACGACAGACCATCGATATGAGAGAGGCTTGATGTCTGCAGAGGAGCAAGAACAGCGGGTAAAAAGTATTGTCCGAGGAGCGCAAATTTAAAGAATAGCAGTGAATTCGAACTGCATCAAAGTATATGCTTTACAAACTGCGGCTGTAGAATTGAAAAGGCTACACCAAAAAGCATTGCAGAAAGAGCTGCGACAAAAAGCTTGAACGTATCAAGGAAAATCCAAAATGGATGCCACAATGTTGCAGTATAATCTTATTGAGAATCGATACGAAAAAGCCAAAACTATCGGGGATAGAGGTCACTAGAACGCAATCCAAAATTCACAAGTACAGATAAAAAGCGGAAGAAGAGTATATAGGTAGCTATAAAGACTAGCGAAGAGAACAGTAAATCGGACAAAGGTCGAAGTTGATATATCAACGAAAAGGAAAATTTGAAGAACGGCGCCTGAGGGCAGACGTTATTATTGGAAAGGGTCGAGTTGTGAGGTTGAGTGTGTTAGTATGAAATTGAGTGAGTGTGGGAGAGAAAGAAAGAGTTAGCGCATCCTTGAGTGAGTGAGAAAGGTTCGCACAACAAATGAATTTTAAGTGAAGATTAGAAAGCGTGAGAGAAAATGAGAGTAGGGATCCACCGCCGAATCTGCGAGGTCGAATGTAGCTTTTACCGTCCCTTCTAGTAGATACTAAAATAATAACAGGTACGTTATAATAATAATCGCGCGTTTTACGCTATTTCCCAAACTCATACTCGGTTTTGAATTTCACACAAATAGATCACACAGAAAAAATATAAATTAAAATATATGAAAGCTGTGCTTGAACCGTGCATTTGAGTCATATTTATTCATTTTGTAATAGTTCGTGAAGCTCATATTAAAGATCCAATATAAAAAAAGTTTTGAAAAAAATATATCTATTTACACATAACAAAACACACGTACAAAAAGAGTGAAAAAGAGAGAAAAAGAGAAAGGAGAATGAAAAAAAATTGTTAAACAGTATGAAGCTATATAGAGATAGCCGATCGATGTAATAACCAAGGGACTGACCTGAGAATTAGTGAACCCACCTGAGATCCAGATAAGATAAGATGTTATCTACGCAACAGTGTATAGATCGAGTAAACGAGTGAATGATAGAAAGAGAGAGAGAGAGAGAGAGAGAGAGAGAGAGAGATGCTAAAGTAAATATGTGCAGTTTTGATTTCATAAAGTTTACGTTTTCATATAAGGATGGGAGAGAGAGAGAGAGAGAGAGAGAGAGAGAGAGAGAGATTGCAAGAAAGAGAGAATAGAAGAGAGTAGTTGTTTTGTCTGCTTAACGTAATATACATAAAATATTGTGATAAAGATGAATAATATTTTTATATTCTTTTAAGGGACGGACGGATTTGTGAATTTCCAGTTCCCGCGGATAGTTATCAAATAAATTTGATTGAAATACGTAGCAACTTCCGCACGCATAAGGGTAAAGTTTATGCTTATATCATTGAAAATATTACTAATTAAAAGTTTTGTATAAATTGTATCAGTTATAGTGAAATAACTAAATATGATTTACTTAAGAATTGAATATACACATGTCAATACGTTCAAAAGATCTTATAATAAACAATGATTGAGTGCTTATCGGTTAGTCAATGAATTTGAGTTATCTCACTTGTGTAGATGAAAAACATCGTGGCTATCATGGACAAACACTAATTGCTAAATGACGTTCTTCTTTCAATAAGAATTTCGATTGATGAAAAAATCTCTAGCGGATGTATCTAGTTTATTTATTAGTCAAATTAATGAATAAAATGTCAGTAGTAATGATAATTTGTGTCACACGTGATGTTGTAGGTACAAAAGCAACTACAAAAGATGACATCAGTATATACACATCGTACGGTCCTTCCGCAAGTCGTTATAGCAGTTTTCACAACTCCTCGAACTTTGACGTAGCCTTGAATGTTCATTTATCTCCTCTCAGGAGCGATTATTTGAAAACTTTGTTGGATGCGGTCGATGCCATTACTGATTCTGTGTACCCATCAATAAAAGAGACGAGTAAGGTGAGGAAAAAGCTCAGTGATATGTTTGGAATTACTAACTGATGAGTTTCTAGAATTTAATATTTTTTGTGTCACTATCGAGAGAATATTTATATTACTAAAAAATCTAACCTTGTTATTTTAAATAATGGTATTATAATTTACATGAAATACGCTATACAATAGCCTCAAAAAGGGCTGAAGATTTGACTGGAAGCTTTCATGGAGGAGAACGGCAAGAGTCCATGAATCACGGAGATTAATGTTTCTTGGAGTACGAGGATCACGCTATATGTACGACAATTAAAACTGGTTAACAACTAGATTCCCCGGTGAGCTGTTGAGGATCATGTAGGACATATTGAGCAGTGTGAGTTTCCTGTAATTTTCGTTGATCGATCATGAGTTAATAATCGTCTTGAATAATATTGATAAAATTCCATCACTCATCATGAAAACATCCATGAATCACAACTCGTAGTTACGCGTATATTTATATTCAAATAATATGTAAATTATTTTTGTATTATACGCTAATTGCTCTGATCACAAAAAAAAAAAACAAATTATACGATGATCAGCTTTAACGAAACATGAGAAACATCGTTTTCAAGCTGCTCATGGCAAATTATGAGATAACTAAATTTTTTTCGTTTAAATTCAAACTCAAAATAAATAATAATTATATTTTTCATGACAATAATAATGGCAATTACTCTGAGGAGGACTGGAGGATCAACGAGCGATAATCGGGAAAGCATGGAGTGTATATAGTCATCGACTACATCGCAACTTAAATCATTTGATCATCTATAAAAGTCTATTGAAGATAATAATTGTGTATAAGATTATATTTTTTGCGGCACTCTATTTCTTAATAAGCTTATACTTTATGCTGCATTATCAACATTCTGAAAATAAAAAGCATCAATTCTTAAAATGTATTATTAAAAACGACAGTTTCTTTGTGATTTTTAAATACCATAAAAATTTTAATTTTAAAGTAGAGCACCACGCATTTTTTAAGTGTATGTTCAACAGCAATTGCCCTCAGGCCATATGCGTTAGTATTATTATGAAAAAAGCTTATTGTCTTTGATGATCGTAACATAATTTAAGGTATAATTTACATGCTTTATCGCTGACTAACTATGATTTCATTAAAAAAAATATAAAGTTGGAAAATGATTGGATAATATTATAAAAAGTTATAGAACTATTTGGAGAAATGTGTTGTAAATTCTTAATTCCCTTCATTTTTCTTAGCCAAAAATGAATTCGTTAGTGGAAATGTAATTTATTTGACCTATTTATCTATTTATTATGCAAATCTTGTTAACGCGTATAAATAAACAAAGTGCAGATAGCACTCAAATGGCGCATTTGCGCCGCGGGCACACTGTCTGAAAAATGATTTATTTTACAATAACTATTATGAATCGCTTCATACGTAATTGTTACATATATTGCGGGAAAAGATAATTGCGAAAAATAGGTAAAGTGCTCATATAAGTTATAAAATTTGTATATCAGAAAGAAAGGCGGATAGATAAAGCAACGTTTGTAGTTGGAATTGTTTTGTTTCAAAAGACATAATGTTAACTAATGAAAAGAAAGTGCACTGGAAATTGAGTGAAGTTTATTTATTTTCTTTGTGTCATTAATAATTCATATTAATCTACAGGCCATATTACCATGAAGGTGCCGTTGGTGATATTACGATCGTCACCCTACTTGCAATAATTAGTAGTGACAAGACTAGCTGTGAGTATTCTCTATCAGAAGTATATCAAACTTCAAGTTTTAATTTTTCTCATCAATTTAATTTATTTATTGTAGTTTGCATTTGAATACTGCAGACTCAGACATACGACCTAACTCAGTCAGTTCGAGCGATCGGATTAGCACATTAAGAAAATTGAATAGTCAACGAAAACTAGTCAAAAAATGGCACAACTGTTGCTTGTCTTCTCATTGCATATTAATTCTG
>JAWWMK010043473.1:0-11216 GCA_035047105.1 Galeopsomyia nigrocyanea
TAGGTGTACGGACACCATGTCCCGGTTTTACGTTACTGTCACCGTAATTTTTCCGGTGAACATTTTCTCCGTGTAGTATAAGCGACTCGACTGTGGATGTATAGACTATAATCGATTCGTTTGAATATTGATAAAACGTGCATGTTGAAAGAGTTGGTTGTTTTGTCTTGCTGAAAAATATTTACAATTGTGCGGATCAGACAGTTCGAAAATTGATTTTGAAAACACTCTATTTCAAAAATAGCTATGTAAAAATTGAAAATAAAAACGTTTTTCTTATCGCCGCTAAACTTTCACGAAACGAGCAAACGTCCTCACACCCGCACAAAGAGTTGTAAAACGACAATTTATCTTTCTCTCCCCCTCCTTGTCAAACTTAATTATCCGGCACCTTGCAACCGGAACACAAAAGCCTCTCTCACCCCCTTTGCGCAAGTTTTAATCAATCGTCGCTCGACTCATCTCGAAATCAAATCATACCATCAATAAGTAACTCTCGTCTATCTCCCTCTTTCTCTCTCTCTCTCTCGACACTAAATATTGGAAAGACAGCGCGAGCGAGAGAAATCGGATAATTCCATTACAGGCAGAGAGGCAGCGCGTGGCTGCTCGCGCGCGATTTCACGATCGAGCGGTTGCTCGAGTTTAATTGGCCTCCGGGCTTTTTGCGGTGGTGAGAAAAACCGAGGGGCTTGCTGCACGCTCGACGTATATATACAACGGAGAAAAGAAGATTAAGCCAGAATAGTAAGGTATATATGTATGTAGGGGGGGAATGTGAAAGAAAAAAAAATAGAAGGCCAACACAACACCCTGACCGTATTGAATTTACACTAATCTGCTCGTGAAGAGGCGTGCGGCGCGTCTCATATAGCTCTATATATCGTATATAGGGGTATACCTACCCACACCCATATACTATACACAACAAGGCCCTATTTGTGCCGAAAGAGAAGAGGGAGAGGGAGGATTTAATATTTCAGCTTGGCAGTCCTGTGTAGCTTATAATAATACGATGCCCGACGCTCCACCACCACCACCATCACCACCACCACCCCACCGACGACGGATCGTTTACGAGTGCTTTATTAGCGCACCCCGAGCCGAGTCGAGGATGATTAGGGGCTGCCACGGTCGAAAAGGGGTTTGAGTCATGCAACTGCAGGCGTCGCTTGCATGGGAAAGTTTGGACTGCGCCTTCGACGCGCGAAAAGGGGCATTGATTTTTATAACGAGCGCGTTATTGACTTTCCACCCTGATCGTATTTTGGAGTGTAAAAGTAAGCTTTGCATTTGGCTTTATAAATACAATGATCGAAAATGGGGTTGGGAATGTATATACGATTGTTTCGAGAAATGATGTATCAATGAAATTTTTATTAGCTTTCCGATGAATTGAGGTGGACTGGAAAATTATAGTCATTTTGCATTTGATGTGTGGTTGAGGTGAAACTTCGAAATGATCGTTTTGCATTATTAACGGTATAAACGTTGATGAGTATAGTATACTTCTTCAACGGAAATGAAAAAAAGAGAAGAAACCGATTAATTATTTTTTTAGTAATAAGTATGTGGAAAATACGTGATTTTGAATCACTCGCTCGTTTTACAGCAGGAAGTACGATGAGCGGTTATGTTTTTCTGGTTTATTTTGGCTTATTTTTTTTTACTATTACCACTAATATTTTAAAATATTCAGTAATAACTTGCTTGGAATCATATTTTATGTTTCTCGCTGATAATAAGCGTACATATCAATTTAAAATAAATGATAACAAGGAAATCATTGCGGAAGATACGCTCATAATACTGAAAAAGAAAATCATAGATTAAAATAATGCTCAAGAAAAATCAATTGATCTCCAATAAATACTCGAGTATGAATTTTCAATCAATTGTCCAATCGCACCATCTACATTTACATTATCGAAACATTATATATACCAATCCTCCCTATACACAATCGCCATTAAATTCATCCAAGATTTCTCACCGCACGCCGAACCACAATTAAAAAATACCCATAAAATAACGCGCATCTCCTTCGCCTGACATTACAAGCTTTCTCTCCCTCTCTCGCAAGCTGTAAACGGAAAATTGTGAGCGTCTTTTCTCTAAGCGCGAGCCACGCGCACAGCTCGACGGTAAAATCAATCATTAATCGTGGAATATCGACGCGAAAGAGCTACTAAAAGAAGAATGAGGCGTATGCTTGTGCTCGTCGCGCTGCCGCTACCACCACCACCACAACCACCGCGGAAGTGGAATATCCGATGGGCGCATAAATTTTTCAATATCGCTGCTATACGCCGCTGCCACCGCGCGCACTCTGACGGTTATAGTACGGAGTTTGCGCGCGTTCTCTCTCTTTCTCTCTTTGTGTGTAAGCTCTCTTTGTATGACTTTTGCGCGCGGCGGCGTGGCAAAAGAACCGCGAAGAAGATTTCTTTTTCCCGTGCATTTCTTACGTCGAAGGTGAGGTGCGTCTGTTTTTTTTTGCTTGCAGTTGTGACGCATTTTCTGACTTTACGTATAGATGAGCGCTGGAAATGGAAAGCTTGGCTGTGTTTTAAAGTTTGAGCAGTAGATGCTGCCTTGTACGCGTTTTTCGAATGTTGCGCTGGTGCTTAGAGATTTTTTGTCGTGAGTGCAGGTTTAACGTTTGGTCAATTTTATTGCTTGAAATCCGTGGCAAATGTTGAAGTGAATTCAGGCTTTAACGACTTACACGTAGATGTTTACGGTGGTATTTATATAAATAGATAATAATGTCGCCAGTTTAATTCATCACTGCGGCACCAGATGGACAGCGATGAATGCAATAGGGAAACTTCTTCGTTAATTAGATAAAAAATTTAGTGTGGTCTGTTTGTCAACTGCTATAGCGTTCGAGGCTCAGATTAGTCAATTGCACGAAAATTTTAGTTGAAAAATTACTAAATACTACACCATAAATTGTATCGAGATCGTCAATGAAAATACATGAAATATATAAATATATGACGTCTAATGAGCCGTATCTAAAGTTATAACATATAAGTAATATTTATGAGATAAATATAACTCTATAATTTCGTAAATGAAAACATACAAATCAATTAAGCATCAAAGCAATAAATAATTCACGCAACTACAGTAACCGCGTAGTAATCACGATACCCATCGAGTCTATAAATTCAACATATAGCAACTAACGAGCAACGAACCAAAATTCATATAATGTAAATTATTACGGTACATCGCTATAGTCGACAATTAACTGTGAAAAATCAATCTGAAAATTCCTTATCGCCTTTCCAGAGTCACATAACCATACAGCCGGTATCGGTGTATAATACAACGATAGGATCAGAGAGCAATAAAATAAACCTGCAAGAGCGTTAGTGCTCCACACGAGTCCCATACCTGTTGATTATTACAAAGGCATAAATCAACGTTTCACTGCGGCACAGCATAGTATAGTAACGGCCCTCGTGTACATAGGCATACACACACACACACACGTAGCAGTAGAAGCAGGGTGATACAATCTCGTAAAGATTTCAGTGCGCGGTGTCGCGTCGAATTTTCCTCGGGGGATACTCTGTCTCTAAAAATAAAAAAAAAAGTCGATGCATAAATACGACCGAGCGAGTGAGCGAGCGTCGTCGTCGTCGTCACGGGAAATCGATGTGAGGGCGGCAAAGAAAAAAAAACCCTCGCTACTCCCTCTTTAAACAATCCGCGTGAAAGGTGGCGTGGTCGTAAAACCGCACACTTAATTTGCCTTGCAAAATTCATCCCCCTTTTCGTACAGCGTAGCAGCAGCAGCAGCAGAACTCCCTCCCCCCATCCTCTTCCTGTAAAAGGCTTGAATCAAGAGAGAAGAAAAGTGTGCTTAAAATATTAACGCCCGAG
Source organism: Galeopsomyia nigrocyanea (assembly GCA_035047105.1). Classification (NCBI taxonomy): domain Eukaryota; kingdom Metazoa; phylum Arthropoda; class Insecta; order Hymenoptera; family Eulophidae; genus Galeopsomyia; species Galeopsomyia nigrocyanea. The sequence continues at coordinate 3,898 of JAWWMK010043473.1, forward strand.
GGCTTGCAAGCTCTCTCTCTCGCTCTCTTTGTTCGCGCTTGCGCGAGCTCTAAAAGCGCCTGGGAAAACAAGCTTGCCGAGCACGCAAAATAATACATGAAATATGCACCTAGAGAGAGGGAGAGAGTGAGGAAACTTTTCCGGCGGGCTAAGCCGCGAACAAAACTAGAAGGGTGGGAGAGAGAGAGAGAAAGAGCGCGACTGGCGCTAATGAAAAACTCTGAATTTTCCATGAAGGAATTACGCGCAGACGCCCTCAACGTAGACGACGTCGGCGCTTTATTACACGACGAGCTGCTTTTTCTCTCTCACTCGCGCACAGCGAAATATATAAGGGGATTTCTCGCCTACGGAAAGAAACTACGCGCTGTGGAGAGCTGTTATCTCGCGTATATAGTGTAACGTCGCGGATGTGCCTCGGGCGGCGACGAGCTCTCGTGTATACTGTCCTCTCTGTGCGGAATTAAAATGTTCGCGGGATATAACGCGTGTTTTTTCTCTCTCACTCGCGGCTCTTCTTACTTTTTCACCTGCCGAGCTTTTGAGCTTCTCTCTATAACGCTCGTGGACTTGTGCGTTGAGCTTGCGAATCCGATGTGTGATATTATCATTTTTTGAGGTGATATAGGATTGAGATTTTTTCTTTTTTGTATTTTGTGAATGCTTCTGAATTATGAAGAATCAGTAGATTTACATGGAAAAACCCGCTGCCATGCTTTGGCGGAATGCTTACTTGGAGAAAAAGTATCTTGTTTCTCAATGTTTAATAAATAATTAATCTTTTTTATAACTAATATTTTGATCGGTTGACAATTTTACTTTCATAAAGAGAAAGTATACATGTTATGTAGGTGCATATAATGTATATTAATTCGTTAACATACATTGCATGATTGTTTAACTAAGGTAGGCGGTTCATATGTAATTATTACGCGTAAATTGATGTAACTTTTGATTGATAGAATGAATTGTTAACGTTTGCGAGCTCATTTTAACAGTTTGTAGCGGAATGTTGCTTGATATTCATAATTGTATTTGAGTTAATTAGCAACCCGTCAAAGTGTTTATGAAGTATATCCTTTTAAAACTCTTGGGAATTGCTCGCTCATTCAAGTGGACATCTGGTGATAATTCTTCGATGAAGCTTTTGAAAGTACTATAGATTTATTCCAAGCAGGCAAGTTCAGCCATTACTGTAATTTTATTATGGTAGGTTCTCAATTACTTTAGAAAAGATAATCGACAATTAGTACGCAATTTTTCCATTCATTCTCGAATGAAAAAGCAGAAAAGTGTAAAGTATCACGAAAATATAATAAAAAAATTAAAACTCGTAGTTTTCAATCTGAATAAAGAAAAAAATTTGTCGTTTCACGATCAGCAGCAGCAGCAGCGAGCGAGCGAGCGAGTAAGCGAATCCCGTGGCAAATTGCGTATGAAAGATTCATCGGGGCTAAAAGCCGTAATAAAAATCCCAAGGTATATATCGCGGGGAGCTTTCGCGCGCTCGCTCGCTCGCTGTAAAGTCGAGATTGATGAGGGATAATTAACTTAGGATCGAGCCAGGAGCGGCTTTTATACGAATTTTCGCGGCTAAGTAGCTCTGCGGAGGCTTTTTACGAGCGCCAACCCGATCGAACTCTTTCTCTCTCTCTTTCTCGCTCACCGACTTAGCGTCTATTTTTATGCTTTCCCCTTCTATCGTCTCCTCTCGGGCTTTATTAAATCCTACGGCTCGTGTCGACTGAAAGTGTGGGGTTAATTGTGTAAAATATACCTTGGGAAATATAATCATCGAAACACTCAACGATTTTTATAGAGATTTTTTTTCTTTCTTTTTTTTTGTAGTAAATTAAGAGGATTATACATCGCGAATGATGTGCTTTATGTAATAAAAGCTGGTCATTAGTGCCTTTTAATGAACTGCAAATACACTCGGGTATTATATGATACGCGCGAGCATACTCATTAAAACGCTATTACGTTATAAAATCAGCTCGTGGAAAATTAGCACGCATCGAGGATGATTAAATATATGTAATTATATAACGCACGGTGTATAATTGAGTATGTCAGCGAATATCCGATTACACTTCAAATCTAAACGTTATATTAGTCCATTAAAAAAAATCGATTGCTTTTCTTTTTTTATTATTTGTACATTTGACAAAACAAAGCGGAAGCAAACGAAAAACAAGAATAATCCGAGTAGCAACAAACTCATCGCACATAAAGACTCGAGCGCACGATTGCAGTTAGAAGAGCCACACGAAAGAAGATAGAAGAAGAAGATTCGAGCGAAACTAGCTGGTGCAGTTTTCCGCTCGAATTTCCTCACGAGAGACATAGAGAACGTCGCAGTATAGAGCGTAGGAAAAGGGCAAAGGAGCTGCTTGCTTCGTCTGTGTGTATGTATACGTAACGTGTGCATGCGTGTGTGTGTATCTATGTAACGAGGATCCAGGGACGAAGCGGAGGTCTTGGTAAACATTGCGTGCTCTCTCTCTCTCTCTCTCCGCACTCGCGCCAAAACGACGACGGCGTGTACACACAGTTGTGCACACCGATTTCCAACAGCAGCAACGGCAGCAGGGCGAAGTTGCTGGCTGCGCGATGTACAGAGCTTTCGTGTGCGCGCGTGTGTATGTGTGTTTGGATGGGTAAGACGGTAGATGTGTCATAGTCTTTTGTTGGCTTAGTTTGCATGGCCTTCTATTCTCTCTACGTGCGTCGTCCGTGCGTGCGTGTTTGTGAATGTGTGCGAGGGACAGACTGAATTGATGCGGTCGATGCAATTCGCTGCTCTGCTAGGTTTTTAAGGGTATACGGAAACGTGTTTGGAAAGTTTGAATATATTTGATGTGAATGATAACGATATTAGATCGGCAAAGTTTCGAGGGTTCTAGATAATTTGCATTTACATAAGTTTTTGAACTGCTTTGCAGGATCTACATTAATGTTTTATAATTACAGATGGAAATTTGAAGTGCCGTATCATTTGGAGAATGGATTTCGAATCGATATTGTAGAGGGCTCTCATCATACTACATATAGAAGCAGTCAGGATTAAAGTATTTGATAGATAGATATCAGATCAAATTGATTTGCATTTTAACTTGTCTTCAGTAATATTCGTGTCACTATTTCCAAATTCTTTGCTGATTTCAATTTTAAGTAAGTATAAAACGGGCGATGCAATAATTTGAAAAGTTATTTATCAACTTATAATGAAAAAATAAAAAATTATCCGCTTCACAATCTTCTAACAGGGCTGAATCTTGATTTCCAGTTCGTCCCCGAAGACAATTAGGAAAATCCTTTCAAGCCTACAATCACCCTTTCGCGCTCGGATAACGAAGCCGATCGTTCGTCGTTAATGCAACCTCTCTTCCTCTCGTCGATGATCGTCGTATAGCCTCTCCCTCTCTCTCTCTCTCTCGGCGTTGTACAAACATTACGAACGTTTCGCTTGCAAACGATTACCTCCGCATGCGGCTACGTCGGCGGCGGCGGCGGCGTCTTCGTTCGGCTCGGCGATCGCTGCACACTCGAAATATTTGAGTTGGCCGGAGCAAACACGCAAATGCAAACGCAAGCTCTCTCTCTCTCTCTCTCTCTCTCTCGGTTTACTTTCCTGTCCCTCGTGTGCTGCTGCTGCGAACGTCGTATAAGGAAAGGGCCGAGTGAGCGAGAGAGAGAGCTAACCGTCAGCCAAATATTGACCAAGCGTGGATATTGCTCTCGCGCGCGCTGCAGAGTGAGTGTGTTTGTTTATCTCGACGAGGGAGCCGTTGCTGCTGCTGCCGATTTTCAAGAGGGCGACAATCGTACGTGTATGTATATACCTATCCAACGTCTATTTATGCGCGAACGCTGATACACCAAGCGCACTCTGTTGTTTGCTCCCGTGCCCGAGCTTCCGCGGGAGTTGTGCTCGAGATGCTTCTTCTTTTCTTTTTTTCTTTTTTTTTTTGGTTGAGTGAGATGCAGTTGAGAGGTGGATGAGTGGATGATGAATTTACCAGAGATAAAGATTTTTCAAATTTTTTTTTCTTATATTTCAAGTTGAGTGTTCTTCAAGCTTTTTTTGTCGGTTGGGTTGGAGATGTATCTTGGATTAATAATTTAGATGGTTTATGAGTCTGATATGTAGAAGAATTGAAATTAAATTTTTTTCTTTTCTGAGTTGCTCATGTTCTCGCTAGGTGAGCTGTTGGGTGTTTGATGGCTAACTTTGAACAAAATGTACGGTGATGTGTACATATATACAGCAATTTAATACGAAACGCTATTATTTATTAATACGAGTTAATTTACTTTTCCAACAATGTCGACACGTGTACTTCATAAAACATTCTTGCAAACAAACAAAAGCTACCACGAAGAATCAATGAAAAAAATATTAATATTAATAAGTTCGCAAATCCTTTTTGAGTATCTGTAATTGGTGTACTTGCAGTTCAAATTGTCCACGACAAAAGAAGAAAATGAAACAAAGTAAATGACTCATCGAAACGGATATTCCAAGTGTACAAACGCAAACTACGAATAAATAAATCGTCTCGCAGTAGAACTTGTAGAAGTCTCGTTTAGACTATAATAATCACTTCAACACGTCGTACATTAAAGAATGATGAAGTGCCGGAGTCGTCAGAAACCAAAGACAAAAACCCATAATGCTCACTCTCTCCCTCTCCGAGAAGAAAAGATTTGACAAGAGGTCGTAAAATATTCAACGCAAATGGATGCCGCAAGTTTATTCTCAGCCTCGATGCGGAATAAGAAAAAAAAAGAAGCGACTATATACAACACCGCGCGCATACTTCCTCGACGAAGAGGCAAAAAAAAAAAAAAATTGCTCTCGCCAAGTCTCGTTCTCATTGTTGTCGACAAGCGCGCTCAGAGAGAGAATGGTGCGACGATCGGAGGGAGATAAGCGACTAAGCGCCAACGACTATATTATGCGGGCGAACGATTTCCGGGGATTTCTCTCTAACGACGTCCCTTTCTTCACCCGTCGTAGACTACTCGTCTCTTCTTCTTTTTTTTCTTTTAGAACCTCTCGAGAGAACACGAAGACCTCGTTTTTTTCTCTCTCTCTCTCTCTTCTCAACTCAGCGAGCGCGTACTTGGCTTTGAAATTAACATGATACACTTAGTTAGCGACGAGGGCAATTTTTCCGCAGCGACCTACCGTATAATGAGACACTTTCGCTTGCAAGCCCCGCAAGCGAGATTGTGTGAAAAAGTAATCAAACAATAATGTTGAGTGTGGGTAATATCCGCAGCGTGATATGAGGTTTATTAAGTATGTGAAATATGGATGTGATTAATATGAAGAATGATGAAATATAGCGATGCTTTTGGATGGATTGTAAGGTTAATATTAATAGGATAAAAGATAAGAAAGTAACGAATGAAAAGATCCTAAGAGTCGATTAAGATTATGCAATTGTAGCTCAACATATTTCTACAATTCATCACAACGCGTAAATAAACTAAAAAAAAATATACGAAAAAAATAAATTTTCAAGTAGAAAAATCGCTTTTAAACGCGACAGGAAAATCGCAACATTAATATAAATCTCAGTATGCTGAAACGTATAAGCTCGGTGATAATAATTCAGAGCAGGTATATAGGCATCGATCTGGTGGTGGTTCACGTCGTCAAGTGTCGTACGAAGGTACTTGCGCCTTTGGAGAGGGGAACACGCAAAGTCGCGTATAACTGCACTCGGAGGGAATAACCCTCTCTCTCTCTCTCTCACTCGCTCACTCTCGACTCGCTAACGAGTTTCCTTTTGTCACTTCCGCGACGAGAGAAGTCAGTCAGTCCCTTGCGCGCGACTTAGCGAGCTCGTTACACGCACTACTGTCTCTCAAGTTGCCGTTGCTGCCTGCTACTGCAAGTTTCTCTCTCCGAATACGTTATACGCACGACTTCTTATTTCCTTTATTTTTTATTTTACTACTTGATTTAACGACTGGAATTCAAGATTATACGCAGTTGTACTATATACATCTCGTTCGTAGGCTTTATACGTATAGAATATTATTAGTAGGCGTATGTTTAATTAATCATCGTGTAGATATATATATATATATACATTGTTAGACTCGCGGCTCGTTACATGCGCTTTTGTTATACGAACGAAAGTAAGGCTATATTGCTGAATGAATTTGCGCGCGACCGTTAGCTTTTGATGTATACATGCGGTGGTGCTGTGTATAGCCCCTCGAGCCAGATATTTTAATTACACGTGACGAGGCGCAACCGAGTGCTGAAGATGAGTAGCGGTTTCGTATACGGCTCGCGAGGTATATATATATTCATATAAAAAAGGTAAGAAGGAGAAAGAAAAAAAGATCCGCGAGAAGCGTTGGCTTTGGTGATTACGCGCTATGCCGAGCGTGAAGTGTTAGTTGAGTGCACTTTTGCCTGCGCGAGATTGTTAATGGGAAACTTAGTTGTGCGGGAGCCAACTGTATCTCTTACTTTATTTTTCTAGTGTGCGGTTATATAGCATGATTCTTGAATATGTATCATATACGATAAGACGGTAGATTTTAGTCATTTACGTGGAATAAAAGTTGCAATTGTCAACGGATTTTGTTGGAATTCAACGTAGCTATGTACTTCTACAAACATTTGGACAGCATCAGTTGCAGAGGGAAGCAAGCAGAAATGTTGTTTCGACTCTGATTGAGTGACTCATTATTCATTTATATATTTAACAATTATGAAATCTACGTGTGTATATCAGTGAACATTTAAAGCAGCAATTACCATAAGTTTAGCATAAAGAACAAATCAATTTAATATATCGTCAAAAGAAATTTGAGTGACTTGTATACTATGACAACTACTACTTCTATTTAGATCGATGAAAGCCTCCACCTACATTTATCGAATCGAACTATATTTTCCAGATGATATCTCGGGTACACCTTATCGATAATTTTAATAATGAGTTTAAAGATTTTTAAATACCCCATCACACTCAATTAAATAACTCAGCTCGAAAACCAAATACCTACATCACTCTCGAAAACGTTCAACCTGAACGAAAGAAAAAAAAACCAGCATAAAATATCTAAATCAGGTTCTGAAGTTTCGAAAATTACACGAGATAATAACACAGCGCAGCAGCAGCAGCAGCGGCGGCGGCGGCGACAAGGAGCAAGGGATCGAGCACTTGATTACTCCGGTTAGGCGTGCGCGGCTCAATTCCGGCTATGAGCTCTCTCTCTCTCTCTCTCTCACTCTCTCTCTCTCTCTCTCTCTCTCGCTCTCTTGCTTGCTTAATATACGTATATAT